>JAWQFJ010001128.1:0-5000 GCA_034096865.1 Theodoxus fluviatilis
CTCTCTCTCATCTCTCGCAATCTCTCTTTCATGGTTTACCCCAGGCAATAACCACCTCCATCGCCTGACCAAGGCAGGCCTGACCACACTGAGGGTGGATCTGGAGGACTGGGAGGGTAACACCAAGTATTCCTATTACTCCAACTTCCAAGTGGGACCGGCCTCGGACTACTACAGACTCAACGTCTCGGGCTACACTGGAAGGTTTCGTAAGCGAGTCTTAGTTGTCGTCGAGGAGCAGTGGAGAACCATTTTTACATATTGGTAACAAACTGCAGTGAGTTGCTGAGACTAAAATGCTTGTTGTCCTTGCTGGTCCTCATGAAACATCCTTTGACGGACGGTCTCAGCATTGTGGAGTGAGGCATCCGTAGTCAGCTGGAGAGAAAGGCGTGCAAACTTTTTCGAAGTCAGAAGAGATCAGCAGAGGCGGTTTTACCAGGAGCGATCCAAAAGCACCATTTGCGATCCTCTCGTGGCCAGAGGCGCGTTTCGTTTCAAAACGTTTACAAACGAGCGCTTGCGGCAAGCGCCTGCGTGGATAGGTTCATGTTGGAGAAAAGCTTTGGGTTTCTCAAGCGCTCGCCTTGAGCGCTCATCGCTATAAATAGTGGGTGGGTGGGAGTGGGGGGGTGGGGATGAGGGGGGAATCAAACCCAAATGTGCCTCATTTTTCCGCAAGACATTGTACACGACGCTTTTGGGCCGCTTTTCACAGATCTGCAGCAAGAGTTACGGGAAAAGTTTTCTTGAAGTGAACTGACGGCTTTAAAGAGATGTATTTAAGCCGACTCAGTGTGTGTGTGTGTGTGTGTGTGTGTGTGTGTGTGTGTGTAAGTTTGTCTGTGTGTGCGTGTGTGTATGTATGTGTGTGTGTGTGTGTGTGTGTGCGTGCTCTAGTGTGTGTGCGTGCGGTTGTGTGTGTGTATGTGTGGTTTTGTTTGTGTGTGTAGTTGTGTGATTATGCGTGTGTGTGGTTTTTTTGCGTGCGGGTGCGAGGGAGTATGCGTGTGTGCGTGTGTGCATGTGTGTGTGTGAGTGTGTGTGTGTGTGTGTGTGTGTGTGTGTGTGATTGTGTGTGTGTGTGATTGTGTGTGTGTTTGTGTTTATCTATGAGCGTGCATGCATATATTATGTGATGTCTTTTTGCGTATGTCGTGTAGTCATCAACTGTTTCATTTATCTATTCAATAGTCCATTTGTCCACTCAACCGTTTGGTATTCGGTCAGTCCTTCTGTCTTCCACCATTAATATTTTATTGTATGTCTGTGTGTATGAAAGCAAATGACCTTATGGTGCAAACGTCAGAACATGAACAGATACTGTGGTTCTTGATGACATGTAAATTCTTCTCCGTACTGTCATCTGTGTTTCAGGCGACTCCCTCGATTACCACAACGGGATGTCCTTCTCCACCAAGAACGCTGACCACGACTTGGATACATACTACAACTGTGCAGTTGTGTACAGTGGAGCCTGGTGGTATAATCAATGTCATGGAGCCAATCTCAACGGCGTGTACTACATGGAGGGAAAGTCTCCATATGCCCAGGGACTCAAATGGCACACATGGAGAGGCGCTTACTACTCCCTCAAATTCACCGAGATGAAGGTTCGAGAACCGTGATGTACGTGTGTGGAATCCGTTGCTATGGAGACCCCTCTGGTCCCAGTGTGTTTCCACTTGCACGTAGCTTCCGCCAGGCAAGGCACTGATGGCCTCCCCCACGGCCTGCTGTGTCCCTGCCTTCTTCCCTCTCTGTACGGCAAGGCACGTCGCCATGCTGGCTTCTGCAATAAAAAGGCTTGAACAGCACTCCTTTGTTGTATTAGTCGTTTTTCTAAATGAATAGTCATGTACGGTATGCAGATATGAGTTTCACCTCTGTCCTCTGTAGTGGTTTTCACTAGTGCCTCAGTCACGGAGAAAAGTCTCAACAGAAGCGTACCGCCAGAGCCGCTCCATTTCCCCCTCATCAGTTGGAATCCATGGCTACTGGACGTTCGGGGCCTGCTCCAGTAGCTCAGCCAGGGGCGGCACCAAGCAGCCAAAGAGGCTACCTTGGAGCATCAGGTCAGTGTCAGATCAGTCAGTGCATTCAAATGACCCGAAAATGCAAGATCCAGCCCACATCCACGGCACAAACAATGCATTACGATTTTTGGTCCATAGCCCGATAGCGCCCATAGTCCAACCCCAAGTACAGTCCTACTCGTATCATATCTGCCTTTTCGGAAAAAATATATTCATACCACCTAGTCGCCCACAGGCCACTATTCAGTGTTAAGAAGCGCATTGGAATTTTTCGCCGAAATAGCAGTTCACTCCGACAAATATCGATAGGGCCAAACAGTCACCAGATAGCATTCATCACAGGAATACTTGTATCGACAGGTCACATCTTCCCTCATACTCGTGGGACATCGCCTCCGCTAATGCTTCACCCCCACCCATACCCCCAATCTCATTTTCATTATATGCACTGTGGGGTTTCTCAGCGGACACTGCGGGAACGAATGCAGACCATTTTCCGCAGCTCCACAGAGACCAAAAGTCTGTATGCCCCCAATCGGAAAAAATAAGACATGGTCCACGGAAGAATAGTATCGAACACCCCACCCAATCAGAAACACGTCAAAGACAAGAACAAAAGGCAAGCAAACAAGCACCAAGCATGAGGGGGGAGAAAGGAAGGTTTTTTTTTTCTCATTTTTTTTAATGGGAGGAGGGGAAGGAAAAGCTCTCTACCCATGAGTCTTTAAGGGAATTAAGGAGCACCGTATTTTTGTCTATGGATGGGAGGTGATGAATAGCGGCACATTGTATTTTTTCCTTCGGCTAAGAACATTAATTTTTGAAGGTGTCCCGAAAGTCATCTCTACTATGTAATCGACAATACACGTGACTCAATGCAAAGAACCATTTGTAGTGGCTTTTTAAATACAGATACCAACACTACTCCTCAAATTTCAAGGGCCATGGTAACTTTCCCTTCTATGCACTCCTTTCACCAGGGCAGACTCACCTATATAATATGCTACTGCCGAAATTTATGATCCAGTACAATTTTGCCAGCTCCGTCTGTTGTGTTCTCATACAATTTAGCATTTCCCCCCACTAGCTTCACTGTTCTAAACTCGGGCTGTATCGACGACCCAGAATGTACTATCTTGATTGCATCTTTTCACAGTTTGTTTGTCGGGGACAAAACATTTTTTTACAATCGCAGCATTAAATATTGGTGAATATGTACACATAACAGATACAAGTTCGTCGAAAAAATAATTTCCCCGTCCCGTTTGTCTAAATTCACAAACTTGGAGAACCTTCGGACAATTTTGCATAAACAAAACAATGCAAGCGTTTGGAATTAAATTCTACATGCTTCTACGACACTGATTTCAAACAAAAGTGTCGATAGATTCTCTTTTTTCACTGCTGATGATAATGACACGACGACGATGACGATGTTTATCACCATTACCACCACCATCACCACCACCACCATCACCACCACCACCAGCACCGCCACCAGCACCACCAGCACCACCACCATGATGATGATGATGATGATGATGATGATGATGATGATGATGATGATGATGATGATGATGATGATGATGATACAGTCGCCACGATACAGTGTTATTGCTTTTTCTATTATCCCTTTCACTCCTACCCCTACCACTTTTAATGTTACTGCTGTTACTGCAGCTACCACTGCTGCTGTTGTGTCTACTACCACTACTGCTGCTACCGCCACTTCTATTGATATTACTGCCTTTTACATCTCCTGTACCTATTGTTTTCATGTCTAGTAGTATTCCTACTTTTAATATTACTCCTTTACTATTACTTCGACTATAAGTGCTGCTGCTGCTGCTCTTGCACATGCTGCTACTGTTGCTGCTGCTGCTGCTGTTACTGCTGCCTGCTATTGCTATTCTCCTGATTCCATTACTACCACTACTTTCAGCAAAGACACTTGTGATCACATTAACGCAACTGCCATCAATATACCTGATGTTCAAACAGCACTCCTTCCACAAGAAATCCTTACGATTGCCTCGCGCTCTTTACCATCGGTCCACATGCAACCTGTGATCTCACTACTTTTATCTGTTTCCTACGTCTCCTTCAACTCGCACTCGTTGTCCTCACTATGAGAACTCTGTGGAAATGTATGACATATCCTTTCAAACTTTAAACAAGGTCTTGGATCATCGAAAAGCTTCCATTTGGCAAGGCCTCAAGTAGACTCCAGCCAAATACTTTGTTTCTGTGCGAGGCGTTGTAAAGAGCGCTTTCAAAGCTACTTGACACACTGCTGTTGACATGGACTATTAAAATTACTTTTTTGTGCATGGATATATACGTCGTTTCCTTGTTCTCCGTCCAGTGCGATAGCTGAAGCGCACCAGTGCTTCTTGTGAGGACACAGGAGGGCGGCGATGGCTTTGAATCTATCAGGGGAGGGTCACTAGGGCGGTAACTCGGTCAAAATAATAATAGTTTTTCCTCCAGCTCATGATCACTGTGTGATTGAAAAAAGGACCGCCCAGCGACCAGCCAGAGCCCTCCTAGGAGTGGAGAGTAAGCGTAGACACCAACACTGTTTCATCGACTAGCTGTAACGTGTTGATCAAATAAATCACGGAGACTGTGCATCTTTGCATTTGTCCGTATTTCTTTTATTGTGTCGATTTCGATAAAAACCTCGCAGCAACCACCTCATGTGAGGATGAAGATTATTCAGTAGGAGCTCTTGAAGATGTCCGCACTGTTACATACTTTCATTATGATTTATAGCCTTTCTTTTTAAACGTGGTGTGCCAGTGCTGTTTGATTTCAGGTGCCCCGTCTCTGAAATTCTCTTTTCATCATTTGTAAGGCGCATTTGGTTTTTCATTCCTTCCTTTCATTAGTCAACGTCTTCCAGTCCGCCTCGGTCACTCAAGTCCGGAACTGATGTAAATTTCTTTCCACTGTTTCATTTCT
>JAWQFJ010001128.1:7500-20000 GCA_034096865.1 Theodoxus fluviatilis
TGCTTTGTGTTACGTGTCATGGTCAACACCAACACTCCATGTGGATTTCCATATCCGCATTTATACAGTAAGCTACAACATGTTCTGACGACAAGGATAAGTAACGAGCACATTTGATTCAAATGAATAAAATGTATTGACCAGAAAAGCACTAATCGGTGCAAAGTCAATCAAGAGGTAAATACGAGTTATCGCATGGAAATCCTACTCTATCCAGTATTCCCTACCATTTGGTGCTAGGTGGGATTTTTGACATATAAGCTTCACATTCATTCAAAGCAATTTTTATCCTCATCATTTATTTGTCTCAATACAGTTTAGCAATCCACAGTTGAGACAAACAAGTATGTAGAACTATTTTGTCAAGGCGTATATTACGTTTACTCTACTGTAGATTATGCTTTTGTAACTGCCAGGTTGCCTCTGTACGTAACGTGGCTACATCGCTGAAGAGTGTTATGGGTATTTTAAAACACTTTTTTGAGTCGAACTATCGAATAACTAAACGAATGAATCCTTATCGCTTGTATATTATCTTGTCGTCACATGACACAGTAAACTTACCTGTTAAATCAGTTTAGTCCTGCGCATTCTTTCACGCCAAATTCACACAAAGGATGTGAATAATTGCAACGTGATGTTGCAGTGTTCTATTGGTTTGCCATTATATTTAATCCCTTAAAAATATCATGTAACAGCACGGAATATCGCTTCAAAGTCCCTGCGTAACTTACGTAATGCTGATCGTACCGAGGCCGAAAAAGGGCCGGTCTGAACACAACTATCGGTAGATCAAAATACGGATTTCAGTCGCGCGTTTTCGAAACTCCTGCATTGTTGCCTTTTTGGTTTTCGAACCACCACTCACCCTGAACACGCCCGCATTCGCAACCTGGAAAACTAAAAATGACAGCCACTGGAACCATGCGCTCAATCTAAAGTCACACTGCTTTTCGCTACAGCAACCAACGTGTACAACCCTGCAAGTAGCAGTGTCTCTACCCATCACCACCTTCACTGCAGCAGGAGGAGGGGGGACCCCTTCTCAGAGCTTCTGACTAATTTCAGAATACAAAGGGTTAACGCGGGTGTGGGGTTCGGAGCAAGGGCCTGGCTGCTTGCCGCCGATTTGGCGCGACGCCTGGATCAGGGAGCTGCCTACGCGAGACATGGGCTCATACGGGTTCCCGTCCGACCGCAGCGACGCCAGCTCCACGGAATCGTCGGAGGCGTGTCCGGAACGGGATGCTCTCTGCAACGCGGAGGTTCGTTGGTAGGCGGTGGAGGAGGTCCTGGAGACGGGAGAGGCAGGAGCAGCAGGGGAGTCTGGGTCTGAGTAGAGGCTGGAGCGAGGGATGTCCGAGCGTGAGTAACGTCTGCCCTGCTCCTCATCGGGGTACTCGTAGGCGTCGCTGCTGTAGGCTGGGTTGTCGTGGCCGCCCTCCAAGTCACTGACCTGTGTGACGTAAGCATGAATTCATATAAGACGGGTGCTCTTGATATAATTATGTACGTGAAATTTGCTGTTGAACAATTCATTTGATTTGTTGATGGAACGAGATAAGGATTATGACAGTGGAGAAACGTTTCGTATGAAAGGAAACTTTATAGTTTCACCAAGTTTTAACACTCTGCCCGGCATTTTCGGAGGTATCAAGGTAGCTTTTACAATATTTTTGTCTTAAAGTTCTATTCTAGATATACCAATTATTATTCGCCAAGTTTATTTTTCCTCCAAATGTTTGGGTATCTATTTTTTACTATGCATCGTCTACAATTACTTTATTTACTTTGTTACTTTTCAACCATAACCGGAGATCAAAGTTGCCTCTATGCCAATGTTTGCATCTCTCTCTCTTTCTCTCTTTCTCTCTCTCTCTCTCACTCAGCGGTTTGCGCTCGCGCCGGTAGGACGTCTTTCCCTCGCTCCGGCCAGTTTACAGTATAGTGTAATTATAGTTAGCATCATGCCAGTCGCTGGACTTCCAGCTGCCCTGGAGGCACTGCTGACATCCCTGCTAGCAACGGAGGAACCCTCTAGTTGGAAAGTAGGCGGTGAGCCTGGAAGCGTTGTTGTTGTGTTGAGGTTCAGGCAGCACGACGGACAGCCATTACTCACGAGTGAACGGCGCGGATTTTGGAGAAGGAAACCACCAGCACAGAGACGTAGGGACCAACGCCGAGCAGAAAAACATCGTCAGAAGGGTGAGCAGAGCCATGCTAATGCCTTTTCGATTCAAAATCAATCTGAATTCAATGTCGTAAAAATTGTTGCCGACTCTGTACCTGCACGAAATCCTCGCTCCCATGTGCCGGCGGAATGCGTCACCGTGTCATCCGTGACCTCTGACCCCTCGAACTCTGTCAACCACCATGAGGGAAAAGCTGCCTCAGTTCCGAACAAGGAACCACTTGCCACAGAAATGCCAACACTTCAAAATGACTCTCACGGTGCTACAAAACCACCTCGTAGCAACGAAGCAACAGTGGAAGACTTTCAAAACGTGATGAGCAAGGTTTCTGGGGGCATTTCTTGTGCCTTGCAGGAGCAAATGAGTGCACTGAGAAGTGGAGTTGCCGAGGCTTGTGCTGTGTCAGATCTAACTCCGCCTCTACCGTCGACCTCTGCCGTTCGTCCGAGGGATCGTGAAACGTCCCACTACAAGACCTGCCTTTCGTCCCCGACAGGAGCTCCAAGGCTGACCCAAATATACGCTTCGTCTTCGATCAGCTGTTCGCCAGCGTGACAGGGATGCTGCCAGCGAAAGAATCCAGAAACGAGCTGGACGCCGCCGACGCGACAACAGCCCACACGGGCTGCATGGAGAACGTGAACTTTCTCATTGAGACTATTCACCCGTGCGCGCTTCCTAAACTGGTTGCCAGTTTTTGATGTACTTCTTGTACATAATTGTGCTCTGTTCGGGTTTTTCTCGCCAATGTAATAGGCCGGTGGCCTACACATTAAACTTGTTCAGTTCAGTTCTCTCTCTCTCTCTCTCTCTTTTTCTCTCTCTCTCCCTCCATCTCCTTCCTTTCTCCACCTCCTTTCTCCATCTCAATACCACCCCATGGGCCCCATTGCTGCACTCATTACCTGTTTCTCCTCGCCGTTATCAGCATTGTCGTTGCTGTTGTCCTCAGGGCCGCCCATACCGGAGTCGGAGCTGCGCGTGCTGAGGTTGGTGATGGAGCCAGGCAGGCTGGTCGCTACAGTGTGCTTCTCCTGCGCACGGGCAAGCAGCTCTTCAACCTTGGACTTGGGCACCACGCCGATGCGGAAGAAGCCGAGTTGCCCCCCCTGGCCCAACTTCCGGCAGTCCACCACGGTGGAGGCCATGTTCTCAGGGGAAGGCCCGCTGCACAAGATGCCGTCACACTGCGATGGGGAAGACGGGAAGGATGAGTGGTGATGGTCGGTAGGGAGGGAAGGGGGGGGAGGGAGGGGGGAGAGATGTTTTCGGTTGAGGTTTTAATCGTAAAACTGCATCAAAGACGACTTTGAAGTTAATGAAAGTGTACGAAACAACCAGAGATGGACATGTGGCCACAGAGAATGCATCAGACAACTTCTGCAAGTGTAATGGGCCATCCCAGATTAGTTTTTTAATCAGATCATGGAGCTATGTACCACGTGGAGCTGTGAACCTGCAATCTTGTCTACTTGTGTGTGTGTGTGTGTGTGTGTGTGTGTGTGTGTGTGTGTGTGTGTGTGTGTGTGTGTGTTTGTTCATGGCATTGCTAGCTGCTGTGTCACAGGCTTCAAATCTGAAAAAAATTATTAACTTCTGGAGTTAATAATAAGCATTATTAGATCTCCAAAATGGGCCAGGAATCATCGTCTTCGTCAATAGGCAGGGTATGAGTGAAACTTTCTGACAGTGTCGTACCCGATCTTCCATAAGTTTCACCGAAGCTCATGTGAGTAGATCCAAAACAAGTCTTAGGATAAATATACACATATGTTTGGGTGAAGTAGCAGTGCAGTATTTTCTTCAGTTGGTCTTTATCTCACAATGGAGAACTGGAGTGTCGAGACATCTTATTATGGGACATGCTCTTACTGTGATCTTTGGAATGACGCCTACCACAAAGATTCATCTACAGAAGGTCCGAATGCACAGGCGGCAAGGCAACCAACTGGTTTTATACAAACGTGCGCTGATCTTAAAAGTGCAAAAATGTTCTCTCTGTGGTTTCGCTGCTGTCTACCATACTGATTAACTTGCTATGCGCTGAGAGACCACAGCGATACATTCATGCATGACCGATGCAGACACAGCGACAACTAAGGTCATCGAACAATGAAGAACACAGAGGAACACTCACGATATCGCACTGAGAGTGAGAAACAACAACAGTGTATTACAGCACGACATGCAGGTTTCGCAGACAACATTAGTGAACAGCGTTGCCACACAAAGACCGACAGCAGAGACTCACGTTCTCGAGGCCCAGCTTGGCAAGGACTTGCAGGTGGTGAAGAGTGTCGGCCTCGCCTGTCGGGTTGGCGGAACTCGTGGCAACGGGCCCTGTTTGGTCCAATAGGTATGACGTTACTGTGTTGTCAGGCATGCGCACTGCGATGCTGTCGGGACGACCGATATACTTCTCGGCGTAGCCAATTCCCAGACTGTCCAACCATGGACCTGGAAGAAGAAAGGACCAGGATTACATCTTATCGAGAAGAAACAAGACTCACGAAGCGTGTAGTTAGCAAGTTTATGAATGGGCCTCATAACAAACTGATTAATCACATTCTGCTGTTGGGAAAATCTTTCATTCACAACTGTAAATATAGAAGTTGTCAACCAAACACTAAGGGCTTCCTGAACATTTTACGACAAAACGCAATAATTGAAAAATTCATTGCCCAAAGCAGCAACAACACTGACAACTACATCAATAAATGGGGTGACCTGTGCACTATTTTAGGAGGTACTACTCCTGAATGTTAGCACGAGATAAACTCTCTCTCTCTCCCTCTCTCTCTCTCTCTCTCTCTCTCTCTCTCTCTCTCACGCACGTGCACGCGCGCGCAGCACCAATCTACAGCATGTGTCTAATCCTTCCTTTTCGATTTCGCTTTTCGTAGAAGGATTAGCATTTTTTCTCTCTTTTTTTTGTTCTTTTTTTATTAATTTTGTTCTTCCTGAGATCCTTAATTAAAAATATAAAAAAATAAAAAAACTCTCCTGCCCCTCCATTCACACCCCCCCCCTATTCCCTCACTCCTTTATCCAGTAGTTTAAACAGTGGAGCTACTCCTTCATTTTCGATTTCGTACAGAAGGAGATAATTATTAGTTAAAGTAGTTAATATATGTGTATGTTTGTGTGTGTACTTTCATATATGTATCCACTTCTTCATTAATAAACATATTGAAACTTTAAAAAAAAATTAAAAAAAGTTTATGAATGGGTGTGAGACAGTGAGTGCTTTGATAGTGGGATATATTGAAATAATATTGAAGCGGTGGGGATGGTGTGCGGGTGAATAACATAACAGTGGGAATATTTTTTACTTAACGTGACCATTTACTGCAATGTTCACTACACCAACTTTCAACAATTACCATGCAACACTTCCATTGAAAACACGACAAAACATTGCCAAATAACCTGACAATTATGCAGATCGCCACGTAATAGAGAACAGACTCGCATACAAAAAAGCTTGCCAGAACATAACTCAATTCAAACTGTGATTTGTTTCAGCCCAAACATAAAACACAACTGTCTTTCCAACCTCACAATACCCGGCATGCACGCCCTCTCAACAATGTGTGCACACACATACTCACAAATACACGGCACCCGCGTGCGCGCGTACGCACGCACACATACATCTACATGCACAAACATACACATACACACAAACACACACATTTACATACACACACACACGCACACACACGCACGCACACATCTACACACACACACATACACACACACACACTCACACACAAACACACACGCGTACCTTTGGGAAGGACGAGGGAGATGGTGGAAGGCCAGACTTCAGACATGAAGGCCCACACCAGCTCTCCAAACAGCTCCCTGCCTGCCTCCACCTGATCCACCCTGGAGATCCACATGGACATGGGTCGGTCTTCGGCCAGCTTCTTCGTGTTGTAGGCACGCTGTGAGACAAGACAACCGAAATGAAATTGATTCATCACCAGCGGTGACCCAGTAACCAGTGAGTAATTAAAAGTGTGCGGTTTGAGCACGCAATGGTGAACAGAAAAACGTGCACTAAAGAATAAGCATCGAAACCAACAGAAGAAAAGACACGACCAGAGCCTCAGTGATTCCGCATCACCTGAACACCCCTGGCTGTAGGTCTTTGGGGCCTGTGGCGTGCTAAGCTGCTCGCGTGCTGAGCTGCCTTTTCCAGTTCGATGTACTCTTTGACCAGATGTTTCCGCAGAATAAAAACGCAAAAGTGTAACCTAGTAGAAGAATGCTTACGTTCAGTTAGGACCACTTCCAAAGTAGTGAAATTTAACTGTTTTCGTTTTTATTCCACCCACGCCTCCTTACTATTGTAAATTAAATCGAGAAAATTTATTTACTTCAAACACCCACTGGCAAGAAGAGTATCTGTGACGAACGGAGAATTCCACGATCTAAAAACAAGATCACGTGGACCAATCGGAAGCCGGGCAGGGGGAAAGGCCCGCCCAGCTCATTACGCGACCAGCATAGCACACTAGAGGGCCTACTCCAGCAGTGGCTCTGTTAGAGAGGTCCTAAACAGCCAGTGAAGCAATCAGGGGCCATCCGGCCTACATCACTGCTCGGGAGTACGCTTGGCTCGCCTGAGAGTCATCTTTACGTGTCCAAGTATTGTGAGATGAAAATAGAGCTATGAATATCTCTCGCTCCATTTCCATCTCATTGTCCCATATCCACGTGCAGTCTCTGTACTAATAAAGCAGCGCATACACATATGCAACAATTTTAAGATACTTGATTCATGCGTTGTTTCCTTGATCGACAGTTGCAGTAACAATGCCTTTCATGGCAGTCATATATAGTTGGTTCGAATGCACTTTTACGAGAAACTGTGACAATGTTATGGCAATCATTCATGAGTGTAGATTCGTTTGCATTGGAATAATAGGCTGAGCAAGATCTACAATGTAGTCAGTTCGTCAACAAGACTACCACGTTTTCATTGCTGTTTTTAATATTTACCGCCCGAAAGTTGCACATCTGATATAATTATAGTGTTGTATCACAAGGCGCCATGACCCTGCTTTTCCGCCAGGTGGTCTGTGTTTGAATTAGATGCTGGGCCATGACGCAGAGCAAGACACGGACGACGCGTACCTCTACAGACTTGGGAAACTTGCAGGCCGCCACGAGCACGTACACCACGTCCGTTGGAATGCCCACGATGCCGCCCCTGTTCATGATGTCTGGAAAGAAACAGAAGTTCACAAAAATGTAGAAAATCTCTCCTTCAGGTGCTCGAAGAGCGTCAACAGCACTTCGACGGAAATTCATAGATTACCATCATAGCAGTAGCAGCAGCCTTTTCGTCAACATCGTAATCAACAATTACAAAATTTAGAAATTGCTGCTCTCCTTCATTCGATATAAAACGAATGATATTAATGCACTTTTGCTGGTGAACGTTCCAGGATTTGCGGATTTAGAATGACGTCAACCCATCCGTTCATCTGTCCACTAATACGTGCAGTACTTTCTTTGATTTTCTAATTGCTCTGATCGTCCCCACCCATGAGCGATACTAGATATCTGTACCAGCTGATAATATACATCACAAAAGTAGTGTTCACCTACAGCCCAACTGCGTGCTGTGCAAAGAAGTTGAGAAGATGCCGAAATGACAACACATGTTACCCGATGACCGACAGGTAAACGTGCACTGTGCGGTTTGAACATCCATGCGAGCTGGTAAACTGCCATGCGAAGTCAAGCACTTTCACGCACCTGCGATGGCCTGCACGCCCGATGCACGTCTGGCATCCGCCCAGAAGGCGCGCTCCCCCTGGGAGTGGAGGTAGGAGATCTGCAGGACCGGCTTGCCCAGCGGCAAAACCTCGTGTCCCCAGACCGCCTTCAGCGCCGATGCCAGGAAGCAGTAGATGCAGACCAGCACGAACAGGATGACGATGACGATCTCGAAGACGTTGGTGCCAGGGATGGCCAGCGTGGTCAGCAGGAAGGACAGCACCATCAGGTTGAAGATGAAGGTCAAGACGGACCAGGCCTGTTGTGGAGGAAATTGGACAGACGTGAGGGTGGATTTGTATTTGTGTGTGTGCGCGCTTGTAGTGTGTGTGTGTGTGTGTGTGTGTGTGTGTGTGTGTGTGTGTGTGTGTGTGTGTGTGTGTGTGTGAGTGTGTGAGTGTGTGTATGTGTCTGTGTGTGTGTGAGTGTGTGTGTGTGTATGTGTGTGTGAGTGTGTGTCTGTGTGTGTGTGTGTGTGTTTGTGTGTGTGTGTGTGTGTGTGTCTGTGTGTGTGTGTGTGTGTGTGTGAGTGCTAAATATTGTGTTCCCAGCATATAGTTGATTGGCTGGCTGGCCGTCTATGTCTTTGTTTCTACCTCTGCTTAATTGCCTTTGCGTCCACCTCTCTCTCTCTCTCTCTCTCTCTCTCTCTCTCTCTCTCTCACCCACCCACCCTTCAAATTCGTGTGTTGACAAAACAAAATGTTCGCATCATGTAAGAGCGTGTTTCATATGTTAACTGGCGTTTCTGAAAACTATGCAACAACACAACATCAGGGTTTCTGTCATTCCAACAAAATATTTTAGTTCAGCTACGATAACACACATACAGACGTCAATTCTTTCATCGGACGACATTCCAATGCAGACAATGACCTTGTTGATGACGAGAGAGAGGCCGAAGAGGAGGAGACCGACGACGAGGAAGGCGACACAGCCGATGGCGGAGGCGACAGTGTTGTCGGCAGTGACGACGTTGAAGCCACGGGCAGGCCCCCAGATGACCCAGAGCGAGGCGAAGGTGAAGAAGGCGCAGGACTCGAAGGTCAGGCCTCGAGAGAAGGCGATGGAGCCAATGATCATCTGAGGCAGTCCGCCGAACCCTGTGAAAGCAAGACACACAGCGCATAAGCGAGCGTTGCAGTTTCAGTGTGTAGGACAGTTGAGGTGGTGAAATGTTCATTGTTGGTGTGTGTGCAACTGCTGCAGCTGCTGTTGATGTTCTGATTCCTTCCAGGCTGAGCATTGTAACATAATCATGAAGCAGTATGTTCCAGTTTTTGCACATACACAAATATCCAGGCAAATTCGACCTCACCCCCCACTCTCACCATTCCATTCCCTCAAAAAGTCAGAAAAATCCACTGTAAATCAGAGTGCATTCTCTAGCGACAAGAAAGACATTTTCCTACAAACGTGCACCATGGATTAATTATAATAGCAGATTAAAGAGAAATTGTTCATATTTATACACTGATTAACGTTAGGTGCAACGGCTACGTACTCTCATGTTGCCATCTGCGCTGTTCGTTGCCGCTGTCCGTCCCAATTGTGAAATGGCATGTCACTCCGATATCGCACACTCACGACTTACGTAAACGTTGAACATGTCGTACAGGGTATTCGATTCATCATCTCCAAGCTGTACGTGAGTGAACATGTGAAATGTATAGGACACTAAGGCAGAATACAGATGTGACTCTTTATGCGTGTGAGATATGCGTACGACGGACCTTAGTTATGATCGCAACCAGCACACGTGATATGTGTCAATGCTCGCAAACAACCGCAGCCTCAACAGGAAACCTCGCTACAACCCCTGGAGTGAACACTCGCCAGATCTCCACTTCAAAGAACTAGGCCGGTTCGATCGTACTATTGATCTTGACAAACGTGACGTCATCATAGATTACCTGTGACCTCATTAAGTTGTCCTGACTCGATGAGAAACGACTCACAAGGGATACACAGAAGTGACAAATTATCGTACATTTGATCAGTCCTAGATCAATGCCGACCTGACATGTCATCAGTGAGTGCATGCTGAAATTATTGACGTCTTTGTTTGATGCATGAAGCTTGCATATTTAATATCGTGTCTGGTCTCTGCATCGTGAATGTTTACTAATCTGAGACTGGTTCTGATCACGTTCAGTGCCAGTGCAATCGCGTTTGCGGCGTGCCTCGTCGGAAGATAAGTGAGTTACTTTCAAACCTGGCAGTGACGGGCACTGACTCACCGCCTCATTGGACTCACAACACTGACCTTTATTCCCATAAGGACGACTTCTATGCATCCACATCACTGACCTTTTCACACACACACACACACACACACACACACACACACACACACACACACACACACACACACACACACACACAAACACGCACACAAACGCTGCGGACTTAGAAGTATCTTACACCACTGAAATACGGCTCTCTACGCTAGTGACCTCTGCACTCCCAGTGACCTACGAACCCCACACAACTGACCTAAGACCCAGGGCAGGACCTCTAGGCCATTGGGCACCCAGAGGATGGCCAGGGCGGAGACGGCATTCAAGGCGAAGCAGGCGGTGTCCAGGTCCAGGTACTTGGAGTAGCCCAGCATGAAGTCCCTAGAGAAGAGACGGTTGTCGCGCCCCGACTCCCTCAGCTTGCCGTACAGGCAGGAGGCGAAGCAACGACAGCGGTTCACCATGAACGTCTTCAGCCCCTTGGCCTCGAAGAGACGCACGCCCAGGGGCAGCTTGAACGACCCGCTCTGCGGTGAGGAAGAAGGGATGGTTAAAGAACGGGGGATGTGAAAATTCAGTTTCGTAGATGAATGAAATGTTTGCAGATGGTCCAGGGATGTTCAGAAAACCTCCTTGACTGAAGTCACACTCTGGACTTTTGAAATACTTTTGACCTTTCCCGCAGCAACGTTTATAATTACTAGCACTTATCATCTAAATAGATATTTTAATGCAGTCAGTATTCATGCGTTGTCAGTCAGGTTTGAATACGAATTTTTTAAAAAATTATAAAGAGGGATATGTATCTCAGAAGCAGATCTGGCACAATATATCTCTTGACATAGCCTTGACCTCTTACCTTGATGCGGGTCATGTGGGCCAGCAGGCCATACAGGGAGAGGATGAAGCAAACCCAGCCCATGCCGCCAATAAAGTTGCCTTGGTAACCGTCTACGCAGATGGCGATGCAGAAGATGCAGATGGCCAAGTTTTGCAGGAACTGGTAGATCTCACGCGTCAGTGAGACAACAGCGATGATGAAGAAGGTGATGATGTAGATAACGTATACTGCGATGAGCGGCAATAGAACGGCCCCTGCAGAAAGTGGAAACACAAGACTGAGTCTGCAGGCCGCCTTTGGTTCATTTGTTCCCTAACTGCACATCACACTGGAAGCACTAAAGTTACAAGCTTGAAGAAGGGTTCCAAAATGAATGCAGCAAATCTTTCTATCAACTCTTCGGACTTAGCCGGCAAGATATGTCGTATAATCAATACCTCCTCCTCCTCCTCCTCCTCCTCCTCCTCCTCCTCCTCCTCCTCCTCCTCCTCCTCCTCCTCCTCCTCCTCCTCCTCCTCCTCCTCCACCTCCTCCTCATCCCGTCGTTTTCTCTTTATCTTTCTCGAGTAAACTCGTCGACCTATTTCTCTCTACGCTGCATGGGTCTCCATTCACCCCATCACCTGATTTATCACAATCTTAATGCCACCGACCTGTGACATACTCCACGGCCATGTTGAAGGCATTGGCCAGCCAGAACATGCCGTAGAGCAGGAAGTAGGACCCGTTGAAGGAGTCGCCTCTTCTGACGGCCACCAAGGCTGCCAGGGTCTGGGCAGCGCCTGCCACCAGCACCCAGTGGAACTCCGTGCTGGAGCTGGGAAAGACCCGAGTCACGTGACCAGCGAAGACGGCGAAAGCCAGCGTGTTCATGGCGTGACCTAAGGGCACGTAGTCACGTGAGTTGTGCGGACCAACCAGGACGACCTCAGGTTTCTTGACCTAAGGAGCGAGAGTGACCTGCATTTTATATATACACAGAAGTGATGGGGTGAAGAACTGAATAAGTAAGAGAACATCTCGAGGAAGAACGCGCGTGTTTCCGCGCAGTGCATTATGATTACTTAGATGCAATCAACCAAAGGTAGTTTCTTTAGATTCGTTGCACCTATTTACTGCTGCAACAACAACAAGGTTGTGATGGTGGTTTGGGTGGTGATGGTTGTGATGGCTGTGTGGGGATTGTGAAAGTACATGAAAGACAGCAGTGGAACCCAATATCACAACGAGGGTTCCTCACCTCTTTTCTGTTCCTGAACTTGGCGAGGATTCTGGCCATGAAGCCGTAGAGCACGAGGAGGGACAGCAGGATGTAGTAGGCGGCGGCACTGTTCCTGAGGGGGCGCCACAGCGCCGCTATCTCGAAGATGCACGACAGTCCGAAGCCCAGAGCCAAGATGGCCGTGAACTTGCAGCGGTGCTGCAGCGCCCCGA
>JAWQFJ010001128.1:27500-42500 GCA_034096865.1 Theodoxus fluviatilis
TCATTGTGACTGGGGGCCCCGTTGACCTTCCGTAGCGATCACTTTACGTGCTTCGGGATTTCCAGGCCCGGTGCGCGTGCGCGAACAGCGTATCAAACGGGTGCACTACGTGACGGTTCGGACTCCTTGACCTCAGGCAGACTTGCTCGCCCACCCGAGTGACGTGACTTCCTAGTCCGGGACGGGGTACCCCGCGTGCCGATTGGTCGGAGACAGCACGTGCGCACGCACGGTGCCCGCGGTGTCTGAGCGAATGAGAGTGTGGCAGGAGCTGCGGCACGCTCGACCCCACCCCCCCATACGGGGCAAGGCCAGCCACTCGCGCCAATCCGGGAAGACATGGGGTCTGCATGACGAAGACTTTCCACGAATAGCAGCTTACATTTTTCATAAGCCCGCCCACTTGCCAGCTGAATGAAAGTGGCTTGTAACAGGGCGACCCTCTGCGGCTCGGGATAAATGTAGAGCCGCATGGTGCCTGCTGTACTCCCTGACGCTGCTGCCTCGTTACAGGGGGTGAACCCCGCATTGGCTCGCAAAAAGCCCGAGCATCAGAGAGCCGACCCTCTGCTTGAAGTTATTAGTAGAGTGCGCGCTCACCTTTGACCCTGACAACAAAGGCGCGCGCCTTTTGTTTCGTCCCCTGTGGAAAAAAAGCCAAAGAACTGGGACCCCAGTGACTAATTGGTCACCCACTACATAAGGACTGCCAGCCCGCTCTGGCCTCAGTCTCAGACACAGGCGGACAGGAGCCGAGACCGGCGTGACAGACAACATCGGAGACGGAGACGTAAAGAGATAGAGAGAATACAGAACAAAAAGAGACTGAGACTCCTGTGTCTGAAGGACTCCACACTCGGGATAACCTCGACGTTTTCGAAGCGACCAGGTTGGGGTCTTTCGTTTCTTTTTTAATTTTCTTTTCTTTTTCTTCCCTAGACTTTCTTCGTTCTTTTCTTTTTCTTCCCTAGACTTTCTTCGTTCTTTTCTTTTTCTTCCCTAGACTTTCTTCGTTCTTTTCTTTTTCTTCCTTAATCTAGACTTTCTTCGTTCTTTTCGTTCGTGGACGGTCTCGTCCTGCTCAGAATGTTTGTTTCAGTTTCTCTACAACAAGTTTGAGAAAAAAGAGGCAACATTTTAAACTTTAATCTATTCTAGCCAGTCGTCGATAAACACGACTTCATTTGGAGTAAACACAACAAATTAGAATCTTCGTTGTCGCTAAATGTAACTTTTCCCCGGCTTTGCCCAGTTTAAACTCCAGAAGAAGGCTCATTTACCCTCGATTTTAATCCAAATCTTTTTATTTTCGTCCAGCCAACACCCCTGATAGTCGAGGAGGGAGGATCAGGAGACATTTTCGGGCGGATCGGAGGAAAAATTCGGCGGAGAGGGGGAACCAAAATAACCTTAGAGGAGGGTGACACCCTAGTGGGGAACAAGCGGACCAGGGCGGGGACAGATTGTCACCCCCCAGGGCAAAACAGGGAGAGGCCCGGGAGTGCGCGTTGTGGCGGAAAGGGCAAAAAGTCAACGTCAGTGCCCCGCTCCAACACGCTCCAGAGGCGCGGGGCAAGGCGAACGCTCCACACGCATCTGTCTCGCTCTCTCCCCTTCGCCCTGTCTCTCCCCTCCCTCCCCCTCAATCCGTCCTCCCCTCTTCCCCTGTCCCGCACACCTCAGTCACCTGCCCGCCCGCCCCTCAGTCCCGTCGCTGTCCGCCGCTGCAGTGGCGAGGCGCTCAAGCAGTCGCCTGACCTCTGAACTCTCCCGAGTAGGGGCAGAACACTCCGTCTCCCTTGCCAACTGCGAGCGAGTGAACTTCGCAGCGTACGCCTGACAGCCGCGCTCGTCTCCCGTGAGTACAGGTCGACATTTGCGTTGACTTGCTGGCGTCGTCCGAGTTTGACGGTGAAACTAGTGAAGGGCAGTCTTTTTTCGATCAGTTTCTCGCTGGTCGAGCAAGTGACGAGACACTTCTAGAGTGTGCAGCTTTCACTTCGAGATGTAAGTTTTTGCTGTATGATATTTTTGATAAGGTTTTTCATAGCGTTTCGTTTTTACTAATGGTAATTTAGCAATTTTGCTCCCTTGATCCTTGTTCACAATTTGATTTGCAGATAATCTAGAATGTACTTTCGATCGCATTCAGTGGTTTTCTTTTTTCTGACACCGTCGTACCTGTTGCGTGAAAATGTTGCCCCCATCTGCACTCCGGATTTCCTCACCTAGAATTTGCAATAACAATAATTTCATTTCGTCCTGTTCCACCACCTACTGAAATAAGCAACATCGCTTTATCATTGCAGGGACGCGAGTGGGTTCGCTAAGAGCACCCACCGGTCGAGGAGAAATTTCGAATAAGGAGGAGACTTTTCTGTCTGCATAGTTCCTTGTGCCAGACTCGCTGTCCAAGATGGACATTCAAGAAATCACGCCGCGAGAGTTCGCGGCCATCCTGTACGCAGAACCTGGAGCGCTGGGACTCATCTCCAACATCATGGCTGCCCTGATCGTGGCCGTGGAGAACATGCTGGAAGGTCCCTTCACGCCCCAGGCACTTTTCATGGCAGGTAGGCAGCAACGCCGCCGTGGCTTGAAGCGCCAAAACTGCAGAAACGACTGCTTTGTCATGTGTTTGTGATCGTGCCGCCAGCCTGGATGACTAGACATCGCCAAATTTCTCATTTCAAAAGGAACTGTTCAATATTCATTCAGGTGAATTCATTCCCGTCGTAAATGCAAGGAAAACAATTGAACCGGTTCTTTTGTAAGAAATGTAAGTAATGGGATAGCTATCGCACTGATAGAGATGCGTAGAGTGAGAGAGAGATAGAGAGAGAGAGAGAGAGAATAAGAGAGAGAGAGAGAATAAGAGAGAGAGAGAGAGAGAATAAGAGAGAGAGAGAGAGAATAAGAGATAAGAGAGAGAGAGAGAGAATAAGAGAGAGAGAGAGAGATGTCTCATCGGCAACTAGGTGCAGTTTAACATAACATGAACGAAAAGTAGCTCGTGACATCCGCAATTTTCTCTTCTACCTGCTAATTACCTCATTTCCCTGCACGGTGCAGTCAGGCTGCAGCAGACGAGCAGTTCCTCTGTAAACAAAGGAGCAATTAGGGCTGAGAGGAAAGTAATTTTGACAGGCGGATAATTCGCAGGGCGAATGTCGTCACTTCCTCTCAATGCCCCTGTTCTCGCCACGAGGGGTCAAACGACAGTGTCGCCATCTGGCGTTGAATTCCGCCCTCCTCCTGCTTGCCTCAGTGGCGGTACTAGGTTCGCTTCCGAGTTGCCTGCCTGACGAGCTGGTGATAGAGGGGCTCTACACTCGTTGATCTCAACTAATCCCAATCTTCGCGCCTGTACAAGCTAGAATTGTTTGTGTGAAGGAGAAGAAGAAAAAAAGCAGCGTATCTCCTTTTTTGATGCACTTTTCACGAGCTACGATGTAGATAGGAAGCTAAAGTGGTTGGTTTTCAGTGAGGAAAAAAAGGATGGGGGAAAAGAGGGACACCTAGAGGTAAAGTCGAAAAGGGAAAGAGTTGTAAAAAAACTGGTGGACAGATATTCACTGACAAATTGATATCGGTACCAAAAAATTACTGGCAGACGGGAAGACAGACCAATGGATGTATAGACAGACACACAGACAAACGCATACACATGCACACATGTACCCACATGCGCATTCTGACAATGATCACATTCACACAGAAGCATTAAAGCACTCACTGACGAACGATACACCGAGTGACGAGCTGGATTCCATACAGACATGCAAGCAGACGAACTCGACGTTGTTTTTCTGACACGCGATAGCCTCACAAGTCCGCAAGAGAATGACCGACGTAGTGATGAATGCAGGTTGAGGGACAAACGTATAAACTCAGACGGTGAAAAGCACCAAGATTGCTTTTAATTCATGAAAGAAGTAACAACATCGTGAAACCTATGTGTTCAACTCGATCGACACACTCATTAAAATATAAACAAATACTGAGTTCGACCATACCAAACAGGAAATCAAGAATCGTATACAAGTTAATCTACCGCCTGTAATCCTCGATTCGGTATTAATAGCTATTGCTTTTTCAACGCTCAGTTTTCTCTGCACTTTTGATCACAGCGTGCCGACCAGCTGATTCCCAAAGAGAGCATTACCTCATGGTGTGAATGTTTGATGAGCGACCCAAGGCCGCTTGAAGTTTGATAAGCCAGAGGTCGCAATACCTACATTTCCCCTTTGAACTTGGCCGCCTTTTTTTGCGACTGCTGATATGCAGCGTGTCGCCCCAGGGCCAACGCAATGTGACGTGTGAAATCTGACCGAAGAATGCGGGGGAGACAGTGTGGCGTAATCTGCGTTGTGCAGCTTCCCGCTACAGTTGTATGCTTGTCTTCATTAGAAGTCACAAAATTCGTAGCTAGGAGCGTTGCTGATAGCCAGGCTAAACGCTAATTGATTGAAACGTTCAAAAACTCCCTTGATGTTTGGCATATCTTATCAAAAAAGAATAACTTGTTTGAAAACTTTCAACATAAAAAGTATACGTAAGGTTTCTTCCCCCTGCCTGAATAAAGTTCTACAAAATTGTTTACGAATACATGCGGGTCTCAATTGCTGATTTATCGATTACTACGATTTTTTATCTCACATTGTCAACTCCTTAGCTTAACATCGTCCTTTCATGCATTAGTTGTGATAATCTTCTTCTGTATCCGTCACCCACCCTCATCACGCCCCCACCCAAGTACTGATCACACCAAGGACGAACAAGGCCACGATAGCATCAACAACAGTGACAAAAATTGGAAAGGAGCCTTTCCGTGCCAGTAAAATTGTTGGATTATCACTGCAGCAGAAGCAGCTTTCTCGTCACTCAGTCTGATCTATCCCATTCCATCCTGATTCAGACAACCACAAACAGCGTTATGCCCATAGGACGCCAGACCCACTCTTGCACTCCGCCTGTTTTTCCTCCAGGCGCCCATCTCATTGTGATCGGCGGAGTGCTGCAGTTGATAGCCGCCATCTTGTCATGGCGGCGGAACGATCATTTGGTGGGTACAGCCTTCATGGTGTTTGCCTCTCTCTGGACCATTCACGGCACCACGCACATCCTCAACGCCTTCCTGGATGCCCAGGCTGTCAGGACGGGCATTCTGCCAGGTAGCGTCTGTAGCTCTCTCTCTCTCTCTGTCTCTCTCTCTCTCTCTCTCTCTCTCTCTCTCTCTCTCTCCCAACAAAATGTACTGTCCATACCAGTCTGTTGCCCTTAAGGCAGAAAGTTTTTGTCGTTGTTTTGTCTTTTGGTGTGGGTTTTTTCCCATCGCTACCTGCAGTGTTGTTACGTGAACACAATCACACAATAAAGCTTTCTGTTTCGTTGTAGCTAATTTTAAAAGTCTGTTTTAAATGAACTAATAACTAAATTTTCCCATTATTAGGGACATTTTTCGAGTGCAATCTACGGCCGAAGCCGCTCTAGACAGCCCTCATCAACTGGAGCCCCTTTTTGCTGGATTTTGTTGTTGTTGCTGCTGCAGCTGTTGTTGTTGTTGTTGTTGTTACATTTTGTTTTTCAATAGTTCCATTTTGACAGGAAAAACCACCCAACCACACTTTCCTTCTGCTACAGCTTTGCCACTGATTTGATTTCATTTAGAAACGGTGGCCGTTTTTCACGAGCGGCCTCGCCAACTTTTGACCCTGCCGTCTTGCTCCTGCTTCAGGCATGATCGGCTTCATGGCGGTGGCCGTGACGCTGTGTGTGTGCGCGGTTCTGGTCAACTTCATCATGCCACCCGTGCTGGTGGCACTCATGCTGACCCTCATCTTCGAGGGCGTCGGTGCCTTCTTCCCCTGGGGACGGAGGGTGGCCGCCGCCTTCGAGCTCTTCATTGTGCTCAGTAGCATGTACGCCGTCGTCGTCATGACGACCAAAGGGGTCAGCCAGAGGTACATCTTGCCAGGTGAGTCGCTATGGTGGTTTGATTGGAGAAGTAGTTTCCTTGTGAAAATGGATGTAAATTTCCTAATAAGAGCTCAATAATGACGTTTAAATGCAGAAATAAGTGTTGGACCTCAGATGGTGAGTAAACCTTTGATCTCATGATGAACTGGAGACGTGATGTTTAGTTGGCGAAGAGGGAATGCAAGTTTTCTGTTTGCTTTCTCGAGTATTTGGAATTGGGAGCAGAGTGTATTTTAGAAAGATATATCTGCATGCCTTTTCATTGTCATAGAGAGAGCCACGTTATTTTGCAATGCGAACGCGATCTGTTTCGGTGTCCATGTAGTCTAATGCAATCTGAACGACCCCTTCCGAAAGGAAATTTAAAAAAATCATAACTCTAAGTGAAACAGTCATTCTTTCAATACTCATAGTATTTGGTATCATCAAAAACCACAAAAAATCACATTTCCATAAGGACGTCTTTCCCCGCACAATACGCCCTTCCTTGCAAACCACTGAGGGAAGAGATAAGAAATTTTATGGTCGTTTGCTGGACAGAAATGTTATCCTCAAAATTACCCTCACACCGACCTGGAGAGTTGAATTTCTATGAAAGGTTTCCTATCTCTCTCCCTTTACCTTTAGGTTTTGGCAACGCGCCTTTCGACCCTCTGCTAATTCGCGCCACGTCGCAAGACAGCCGCAAGAACGAGAAGAAGAAAGACACCAAGTACGGGGAGCCCATGGGCATGGGCTACATGGGTAATGTGGTGCCTGCTGCCGTCCTGCTCTTTCACCACCTGGGCTTCTTCCAGGACTTCAGGCCCGCCATGCCCTTCTTCCTCTACACCTTCCTGTGCCAGGTACAGGCTTCTGTGCTCTGTAAAGCGTAACCCTTTGTTCCCCTGACCATACTGTGCTTCTTACTCCCGCGTCTCGTCTTGTCTGCCTTGTAGGGTCTTTCTTCGTCTGCACCTTTCTTCCCTATGAACAGCTTTCTTTACATCCCCCGATGTAGGTTATGCACTCCTTTTTGTACAAGAAACAGTCATTGTCGTCTTCTCACCGTCTGCCTCCTAGAAATGGTCCACTTGCTTCTGCCATCCAAGCTCTCCTCTTGCCAATACTTGCTTTGTCAGCCATTATGCTCCAGATATTGTGAATTCGAGACCTGATCCTTGTGCACAGCAGGTCTCAAGCAGCACCCTTTTGCCAATATACCTTTCACACAAGAGCCGGGGCGGTAATCCACGTGTTGGTGCAGGGGCATCTCTATTTTTCAGATGACAGATCCATCAATAAAATCATTTGTCATTCTTTCAATTCTTTTATTCCCAGGTGATGGCCAGCTACTACGCCTTCCTGCGCCACGACTTCTTCCACTCCATGCAGTTTGTGCTCTACTTCGTCTTCTGGATGTCAAGGGGACTCACCCAACTCCTTATCACCACCAACTTCCCCGGGATCAACAACCTGCGCGTCAACTTCTACGGCCAATGGGGCATCATCGCCCTCTTCCTCGTCCTCTGCGCCGTCTCCCTCTGCAGAAGCAAGGTCATCCATTACTTTGTCATGCAGCAATCCCGGGGATACAATTGGGCTGAAGGCTGAAGGATTTGCTTGTTATTCATTGTCATCAAGGTGTCTTTTTTGGAAGTACTTTTGTGGGGGATATGAGGGGCACGCACGAGTGTGTACAAGGCATCAGGAGATTTATCAACTCGTCGAAAGCCATTCGGATAGAGTTTTCTTTGTTGAGAGGTCGTTCTTGCTTATGAGATGGCATTTTAAAACTAAGTTCATGAGAGTCTAAGTAGGTTCTTAGAGTATGCTGCAATTAAATCAATATTTGAGTTTGTTCGTAATATTCATCTCATCATAAAAACGATTTTGTCCAGAAAACTCAACAGTGTGGTATTACTGAGAGCATTTGTTACTGATTGTAGCTGCCCCCTGTTTCACGTGGAGTAATTGGTTGTATCCGTTATGTCCTAGAGGCAATTTCGAAAATGTCCTCGCTTGCAGGCAGAACATTTGCTTTTCATGCCACCACATTCGCTTTTGATCTCTTCATATTTCCCACAGTCGCCTTTCATAGATGCGTGATCTAGTCTGTTTTACTCAATCATTTAAATAATGCAGCTTGTGACGACTGCCCATATTCTCTTATCGTCACTGTTCTGTAGTCCTCCAACCCACTGTGATTTTTTTTCTTCTACAATCGTTTGTCAACAAAATGAATGTTTATGGAATTTCTCTCGCCAAGGTGGTCTTTTTCTACAACGCGCTGTTCACGGTGATGGCGATTCTGTCTGTGGAGCATATTCCCGTGGCGGTACACAACTTCACCTTCGGTGTGTCGGCTGCCGTGGTGGCGCTGGCCTCCCTCTACGTCGCCATGGCTCACCTGGCCAACTCCATCGCAGAGAAACCCATCATGCACGTCGGCTCGGACACCATCTCGCCTGAGAGGCTGGGTACCTTATTTGACAAGATTTTCGCGCGTTTCAGGTGGGTACAGATATAATTTTTCCATATGTCACGCGAGTGGGGTGTGGAGGTGGAGTAGGTCATAGGGAGATAAATTAATAGAATTGCACCGACTTCAGTTCATACATAGATAGAAGATTCCCACAAAGAAAAATACTCTGTGGTTATTCGTGCAGTCTGAATCCACTTGTATCCTTCAATGCTGCCCAAGAACATGGGATTTGTATGAACGACAGTATGAGGGGAGTATGAGGGACATAGGAAGATATAATGCTCAAAGAAAGTGTTCAAAGCGACTTGGAACATATACATAAATTCATTCATGCACACAGCAAAGAACAAATTCAAACAAATCTATTTTGTAGTAAATGTACTCTTTAATCGATTCAGCACCATTAGTTATTTTGAAACGCCGCACCTCTATTATCTGAACATTTTAGAGACGAGAAACCCAAAGGCCTGGACTTCTCCAACGAGGAGACCATCCACGAAAAAATTGTGGACGCCATGACCTTCACCTCGTCCACGGTGGCCTTGGCCTGTCTGTCCCCCTTAGAGGCCACGCAGAGCACGCTGCCCCTGCCCTGGATCACGGTGGCGGGCGTCTTCATGCATCTCTACACGGCACGCCTGGCTTATGCCTCGGGCAACCTGGCTAAGGCCTATGTCGTCACCGTCCTAGCCGCCTTCTGGACCGTCTGGGCCGTCTCGCTCTTCAACCGTGAGTTGCTTCCCTTGTTGCTTGGCAACGGATTCGGAAAGATTACAATGGTGATGACGAATTTCGGTTGACGTGTGAAGGTGTGATCTACTTTATACGTTGGGCGAAATGTCAGGGAAAACTGTATGTAAAGATAGAAATGCACCGCTTTTTAAAGGCTTTCTTATAATTCCTTTTCTGTTTTGAATGGCTACATTAAACAGAACTTTGATAAAGTAATCTATGACAAGGGGTGAAGAGGTGAGTTTCTGGGAATGAAGACTTAACATGGAGTTTATGCCAGAAATCACTTGTACTAAGTTCACCACCATAAACTCTCCAGTACAATATACATGTAGTCTACAACAAACATTCATCAAAGCTGCACTTTTGTTTTTAAAACTGCAACAGCAACAAAAACTTCACTTTGAAATGCCGTGGTCCCATTTTTCAAGATTCCTGCTTGTGTCCCTCGCAGCCAACCTGGTGTTCGCCTTGAGGGCGGCCTCTGTGGGCGTGCTGTGTCTCCACACCGTGGCGCTGCTGATGACGCCCGCCTTCTCCAGGGTGTGGATGCCTTTTTCCCTGCTGATGGAGCTCTGCATCATCGCACTGGTGGTCCGCTGCTTCAACACCAACCCCCCCTTCATGGTGCTCGTCACGTCAGTCCTCGCAGGTGTGTGTGTGTGTGTGTGTGTGTGTGTGTGTGTGTGTGTGTGTGTGTGTGTGTGTGTGTGTGTGTGTGTGTGTGTGTGTGTGTGTGTGTGTGTGTGTGTGTGTGTGTGTGTGTGTGTGCTGGAGGAGCAAACTAAATAACAAACTATCCACTCTGTTGTAAAGGTATGCAGCTCATCACAAGCATTTGACTACAATGCCCAGTTTTATCAGTGTCCGCATTGCAGAATCCGTTTTCTCGGTACGTCCAAGCCAAGAGGTCTTCATCAGTTAGAAAGCTTTGAGCTCAGCTTATTACCCCAAAATCTTTTTTGGGAAATAACTGATGACATCGCTTCCTTTCTTCTCATTATTGCATGGTAAACGTGAGTGTCATTCTTCTCTTTGCAACGGCATCACTTGTGTCTCCTGAAGGAATGTAGATGTCAATTTTAATCAGTCCAAGACATGATTTATTCTACTTCTTTATATCCTTTTCGGCTTGATTTCTTTATTTTATCTCTTACCATATCCAAACGCACATATATGTATTTGCTAAGTCTGCAATGTCTTCCTCTTTCTTATAGAATTTTAAGAACACTACACTTCAACGGCTTTGGGAATTCTATCTTGCTCACGCCATTACCTTCTCCGTTGACAGTGGTGGTGTCATTCTACGCCGCCCTTGCTGAGATGATCAACAACGAGGTGCAGGATTACATCGTTCCCACAGGAGAACCGCCGCTACTCAGGGTAGGGAATGCCAGACCGGTCGTGGGGGACTTCCCTCACTTGGCTGCCGCTCTACGGTCACGGTGTCCTTCCTGGTACAAAAGCGGATCAGTTGGTCGTGGGAATCCTCACGGTTCCTGATTCTATGGGGCAGAGTGATGAATGAGAATTTTCTTCCTCTCACTGTACCAGTTGTACCCAGTAGTTTTGCAGAGGCGTTGTTGTCTTGCCGCACTTTACGATGCAACAAGACACCTAGCCTGACGTCATGTAATAGACTGAACGAACATATTCTTCCGGATCCATAAGTAAACGCACTCAGGAAATCCTTGCCAAAGGTTTGCATGAAGGGATGTGCTGTCGTTAAGTTCCGTGATGCACTGAGATCTTTGACGTTTCACAACTGAGTTGACAGCTTGTGATTGTTAAAGCCACTGTCTCACTCAGCCGATTGATGTCCCATTTAGGCTTATTTCATGTAACACTGTGTGTGTCCATCATGTATGGGCGGTCGTGGGTTGCTGAATTGGAGGAAATTGACAGTCGGATTCTACAGGCAGAGGCCCTGAAGTCAAAAGCACGAAGGCTCGTTTGTGTGGGATGAATTTTGAGTCTCTTATTTCGAAAAGACTCCTATTAGGGTTGAGACACGTGTTTATTTGTAGGGTAGGGAGGGTCGGGTAGGTTGCGATAAGCCGGAAATTTTCTGATGACGCATAAACAATAAATATATTTGTAAAAAGCTCTCTTGTCTTCGGAGGTAATTTACAAATTAATTATTACAGAGTTTTCGTGACGGAAAAAAGTAACTGCTATTAAAGACAAAAACTGCAAATATTGTATGCCGATTACAACATCGAGAATGCGGAAATATTGAATAGCCACACATTCGCTGATCCGATGTCTACGTTTGCCGTATTTACCCATGTGTCTCCATCAAGAATTGAAGTACGAGAATAAAAATAACAATAAAGATATTCTCATTGCACACTTACAGTTCTCGCACCTTTTTCGAATTCTTTCATCTTTCCTCTGTCGTCTCATCCACACCCACCCACGCACCGTCCTTTTCCCCACCATCCCCTTCTTTACTCTTTTGTGTCTGCAGGAGATAGAGCAAGGGACGGTGGAGGAACCTCCGTGCCCTCTCTTCCCCTCAAGACGTAGCTCCGCCATTCGACGCGCTGCCGCTGTCCTGGACAAGGGCGGCGTGATTGGCACCCCCACTGACACCGTGTACGCCCTGGGAGCCTCATGCAAGCACCCCGAGTCCATCCGCCGCATCTACCATATCAAGGTAGGCCCTGGCGTGAAGGCACGGTGGCGTTGCTGGGTAAAGTTGCCTCACTACTTCCTCAAGCACAAGCAGGTGTTGCGGCGCGTGTCCTGGTGCAAATATCTCTCTAGTGTTCAGCATTGTCTGTATTGACATTAATCTGGTTTAGTCAGCGGCTGTGTCTACTTTTGGGAATGTTTCTCAGTCACAGTGTCGCTGTATTTTTCTGTCATTGTGATTCTATGTCTACGCGTTTCTCTTTCTCTCCACACTTCTTTTCTCTCTCCACCACCACCATCACCCACCCTCTCCCTCCCTCCCTCCCTCCCTCCCTCCCTCCCTCCCTCCCTCCGCCCTCCCTCCCTCCCTCCCTCCTCCCTCCCTCCCTCCCTCCCTCCCTCCTCCCTCTCTCCCTCCCTCCCTCCCTCCCTCCCTCCCTCCCTCCGTCTCTCTCCTCTCTCTCTCTCTCTCTCCATATCCCCACCTCCATCTTCTGACAACTATCTCTAATCAACCTCTCTCTCTCTCTCTCTCTCTCTCTCTCCCTCTCTATCTCTCTCTCTCTCTCCCTCTCTATCTCTCTCTCTCTCCCTCTCTCTCTCTCTACCCCCCCCTACCTTCCTCCGTAACCCCTCACCCCTCTTCTTCACAGGGCCGCCCCCCAGAGAAGCCCATCTGCCTGTGCCTGTCCCGTCTGGACCAGCTGGCGGAAGCTAAGCCCGACTTCTCTCCCTTGCTGTGGACCTTCATGCGGAAGGTGTACCCTGGTGGCGTTAGCTGTGTGCTTCCCAAGGGTCCCTGGCTGCAGAACCTGGGACTGGGGGACGCCGTGGACTACGTGGGAACCCCGGAGAGCATCTGCATCCGTGTCCCTGATAGTTCCGTGCTGGCCTACCTGGTCTCGCTCGCAGGCCCCATCGCCATCACATCCGGAAACCCCTCGGGCGGCGCAGACAGCATCCACCACAGCATGCTCATCAACTCCCTAGGTGAGCTGGTGTTGGGGGGACAGGGAGGGGAAGAGAAGCGAAAAGAAGGGGAGAGGGGCAAAGGAGGAGGAAGGACTGGAAGTTTAGCGAGGAGAGTGGACAGGTGTTGAGTGTGAGCTTGAAGACGGAGATCAGGGTTACATGGGTAAAGTGAGGGAGACGGTGAAGTGCATCGAACTTTGTTTCGGTGGGAGTGGGGAAGCAGAGAGTATGAGAAAAACAGAAGGAAAATGAGCTCTGTTTGTGTGTGTGTGTGTGTGCGTGTGTGTGTGTGTGTGTGTGTGTGTGTGTGTGTGTGTGTATGTGTGTGTGTGTGTGAGAGAGAGAGAGAGAGAGAGAGAGAGAGAGAGAGAGAGAGAGAGAGAGAGAGAGAGAATGGACGGGAGAGGAGAAAGAGTGGGTGGGTTTGAGTAGGAAAAGGAGCATAAAATGAAGCTGCAGGAAGACGGAAGTAAGCAGTAGTGAGTGTGGAGCTGAACACCATTGGAATGGGATGGAGGAGTGAGACGTGGTAAGAGAGCAGACAATAGAGTGAGCCATGGGATCAAATGGGGAAAAGTGGGGCCCACGTTGGGTCAGAGAGCACTGCAAGAAACCAGGTAGAGGGAGACAAAGAGAGGCAGCATGGCGAAATTAGATTGCGAGAAACCAGGTAGAGGGAGACAAAGAGAGGCAGCATGGCGAAATTACATTGCGAGAAAGAGGTCACAAAAACGACAAAGGGTCATCAAGAGTTTCCGAAATCCACGCCCGTGGCACGCATGCAACTTCTGTCTCTCTGACCTACTCCTATGCCGCGTGTCGCAGGAGACAAGCTGGACGGAGTCGTGTGCGATGGAGAGTCCAACGAACTCGTGGCCTCCACTGTCGTCAGCTGTCTCAAGATCGACGAAGGTAAGTGTCACGTGACCACACAAGTCCCAGTGTGAGCGCTGATGCACGTTTGCAAACATGATTTTATGTAACTCGACTGTTTCATGGCGACAAGTAGTTTTTTTTTCAAATACTGGAAAATGATGTCAAAATTTACGCTAATTCATACACACTGCTACATCGAACACTATCAAGATCACGGGATATATACAAATAAACTACATAAAAACACATGTACACACACACTTGCACACACATACTTGCTCACACGCACTCATATTTATACATATATATTCTTATATTTACATGCTTCTGTTGCCCTATCGTCCCTCTTTTTACGACTTTTGATTATTTGCACTTATCCCCTCTTCCTGTTCCTCCTCCTCCTCCTGCCCCTCCTCCTCTTTCTCCTCCTTCTATTGCTCCTGCACCTCCTCCTGCTCCTCTTCCTCCTCCTCCTGCACCTCTCCTCCTCCTCATGCCCCTCCTCCTCCTGCTCCTGCACCTCTTCCTCTTCCTCCTCCTCCTCCTGCACCTCCTCCTCTTCTTCTTCCTCCTCCTCCTCCGGCCCCTCCTCCTCCTCCTCCTCCTTCTCCTCCTCCTCCTCCTCCTCCTCCTCCTCCTCCTCCTCCTCCTCCTCCTCTTCTTCATCACTTCATCATCTCACTACGCTTCATTCCCATCACGTGACTGGTGCGGACTGCCGTGCTTGGTCACCTGCCTCCCTGGGTGCTTCACTCTGGTGACGAGCCGTGTGTCCTGTTGTTGTGCAGGCGAGATTTCCTATTTCCGCGTGGGCTGCACGCCCAAGGAGCGAGTGGACCAGCTCTTTGAGGAGGCCAAGGCGGAAGTTCGTTCCCAGCACACCAAGCTTGACGTCGCCGACCTCATCAACCCCGTCAAGTCATAGTCTGCGCATGCGTCCCCTAGCGGAAGTGAAGCACATTTGATAGCCTAGCTTGTGTCGTGTTGACGTTGGGATTTCTTGTTTTGTCCATGTTGTCCATAGGTATTCGTCATCACAAATGAATGAGTTTGATTTCCGTGCGGGATAGCAGTGTCTTTTGTGTTTTGAATCATTTGGAATACATAACCTGCTGGTGATTAAGTTCAGATTGATGTTGATATACGCTTGATTAGTCTCAGATAGTTCAAGGTGTTCCTGGTTGAACTAACGTTTGATCATTTAGCTTATTAGAACTGACACATTGATTTTTTTACAAGTCTTCAAAAATACTTGGTGCAGACTATTATTGTTCTTTTCCATCTGATTCATCATCACCAGTATCCATATTTTTCCCGAGCTGTTTGGACAAGTTTATTAA
>JAWQFJ010001128.1:47500-50000 GCA_034096865.1 Theodoxus fluviatilis
AGCTGCAAAACCTGCGTTTACTTTCCCCTTGTAAATGATCATTATCACAGATTCCCTCCTTCTACATATTTCTACCGAAAACTAGAAGGGCAAAGCCCATACGACTCACATGCTTGACCTTGATATTTACATGACCTTGACCTTCAGGTGACCCTTAAGGTCAAGGTCAAACAACTACACCTAGCAGTGACATACACTAAGAAATGCTTTACACATTTTTCCTACCAACATACATGTGGCCTTGACCCAAGGTCAAGGTCATTCAAGGTCATGCAACACAAAGCTGTTGTTTCAAGACATAGGAAGCACAATGGTGCTTATTGGCACTTTCTACCATGAGATAATGGTCACTTTTAGTGGTTCACTACCCCATTTTGGACACATTTCATTAGGGTCAAAGTGACCTTGACCTTGATGATATGTGACCAAATGTGTCTCATGATGAAAGTATAACAGGTTCATCACATAATTATTAAATTTGAAACAGTTATCTTCCATAGTTCAGGGTCAAGGTCACTTCAAAATATGTATACAATCCAACTTTGAAGAGCTCCTGTGACCTTGATCTTGAAGCAAGGTCAACCAAACTGGTATCAAAATATAGGTATTACTTTGCTCTATATACCATATATATGTAAGCTATCCAATCTAAAAAAACTTCAGAGAAAATTGAGAAAATGTGAAAAATGGCTGTTTTTTAGACAACATTTATGGCCCCTGCGACCTTGACCTTGAAGCAAAGTCAAGTCACTATGTATGTTTTTTGAGGCCTTGTCATCATACACCATCATGCTAAATTGGGTGTTGATAGACTTAATAGTCTCCGAGAAAAATCCAACGTTCAAGTTTTAAACGGACGCCCGGACGCCCGGACGCCCGGACGCCCGGACGCCCGGACGGACAGACGCCCGGACGGACAAAACGGGTGAGTACATAGACTCACTTTTGCTTCGCATGTGAGTCAAAAACTCACATGAATGCTCGATGATGAATGAAGATATCAGCCCTGATAATTCAAGGGCAGTAGCATTACCATCCTCTTGTGACCGGGTGAAGTAAAGCCCGAAGTCTTTACATGGACTCTCTCTCTCTCTCTCTCTCTCTCTCTCTCTCTCTCTCCAAACACACACACCCCCACTCTATCATGTATCCTGCGTCTCAGATGCCTAGGTCGTCTAGGTTGTAAGACCAGCCTACTATGTAGCTTATCAGTCCGGAAGGATCGCAGAGCCGCCTTCTCTTATCGTTTGTTAATTGAACTTGACATGTGACCGCGGACAGTTTCCCTCCTGTCCTTCTCGCGCGCAATGCCTAAATTGTTAAAGGCCTTCGCACACAAGGCAATTCCACACGCCACACACGGACTGAAAAAAATATCTCCCAACGGCAGAGCGCTACTGACGCCTTTGCTTCACTACTGACAGTCGTGATTGGCTGCCACAATGTCGCTTGCGATATTGCCAGGGTAAAATCGCCTCGTGTACGACGGCCTTTAAGATACAAGAGACAAATTTGATGCTTTCTCTAAATTAAGGCATCTGATTGCAATGGTGCAATATTCATTCGGTTGACTTTGTTATGCCTATCGAGGCAACACTTGGTGTGAATAATTTCGAGTAAGTATAAGACAGCAATGAGCCTTTTTCTATCATTAGGAAAACACAACACAGAGACAGGCTAAGATCACCATCACCAGATCCCAAGCTAGGCTCCCCTGAGGTTCGCGCATTTCTGTGATAAGGAGGGACTGTCGGTAGGTCGGGAGAGACCCCCATCCCATCTGGGGAAGAGACCACTGCCACCATGGTCTTGGGTTTGGTCTAGACCATTACCAACCAGCCTGGGACCAGCCCGCAGCTTCTATACCCATTGGTATGAATAAAGTTGTGAAAAGTAGCAGCGATTTTGTCTCATGCCTGGGCCCTTGTACCATCAGCCTTGCCTCCACCCCCATCACACTCTTTACACATTAAAAGTAATAATAGGGTTAATTCGAGGGTGTTTTCACCCGAAAAACTCGTATTTGATTAAAGTCATTCAGGACGGAGTTTCCCCAGAACTCAGCATAATTTTTACGCCACTGTCGTATAAAACTGCCGACAGGCCTTTAAAAAAAATCCAAACGCCAAAGGACACGTCACACCATGAAGTGATTTTATGTTTTCTATTTCGGTTTTACTAATAAAACGTTTTTCTGTATTATCATACACATGGGAGAGGCACAGAACTGACAATTTGTCCGTGTCGGTCAGTCGGCTGCCTGATTCTTGTGTTCCTCGTAGTTGGAGACTTCGATGAGGTTGTCATCCGGGTCCCTGAAGTAGACAGACAGGATGGCACCCAGGGCTCCCGTCCTCTCCACGGGCCCCTCCGTGATGTTGACGTCACATGCCTGCAATGACGTCATGACGAAATTGCGTTATCATAATCACATGATCGGCTAGATATTCACATATAAAATATTTATTTTAGTCTTTTAAGGGAAATGATATGACATTTG
>JAWQFJ010001128.1:55000-65406 GCA_034096865.1 Theodoxus fluviatilis
ATGCATGCACGCCTGTATGTGTTTGTATACGTGTGTGTGTGTGTGTGTGCGTGCGTGCGTGCGTGTGTTTATGTGTTAGGTGTGTTAGAGACAGAGAAAGAGACAGAGAGAGAGAGAGAGAGAGAGAGAGAGAGAGAGAGAGAGAGAGAGAGAGAGAGAGAGAGAGAGAGAGAGAGTGAGAGAGAGACAGTGAGAGAGAGAGAGAGAGAGAGAGAGAGAGAGAGAGAGAGAGAGAGACAGACAGACAGACAGACAGACAGACAGACAGACAGACAGACAGACAGACAGACAGACAGACAGACAGACAGACAGACAGACAGAGAGAGAGAGAGAGAGAGAGAGAGAGAGAGAGAGAGAGAGAGAGAGAGAGAGAGAGAGAGAGACGGACAGACGGACGGACGGACGGACGGACGGACGGACGGACAGACATACAGACAGAGACAGACAGAGACAGACAGACAGACAGACAGACAGACAGACAGACAGACAGACAGACAGACAGACAGACAGACAGACAGACAGACAGACAGACAGACAGACAGACAGACAGACAGACAGACAGACAGACAGACAGACAGACAGACAGACAGACAGAGACTAAACATCGTGAGATAGACACTGAAACACACACTGAACAGATTGAGATACTACCAAGACACACAGAGAATAGATTGAGATACACACTGAGGCACATAAGCAGACAGATACACAATGAGACACACATTGAACTGCCTGAGATACACACTAAACAAACTGAGGTACACACTGAGGTACACACTGAGACACACTGAGACACGCACCAAGACACACGCTGCACACACTGAGACACACACTGAGACACACACTGAGACACACACTGAGACACACACTGAGACACACACCAAGACACACACTGCACACACTGAGACACACACTGAGTCACACACCAAGACACACACCAAGACACACCCAGGCACACACGCTGCACACACTGAGACACACACTGAGTCACACACCAAGACACACACCAAGACACACACCAAGACACACACCAAGACACACACCAAGACACACGCTGCGCACACTGAGACACACACTGAGACACACACCAAGACACACGCTGCACACACTGAGACACACACTGAGTCACACACCAAGACACACACCAAGACACACACCAAGACACAGACCAAGACACACACCAAGACACACGCTGCACACACTGAGACACACACTGAGACACACACCAAGACACACGCTGCACACACTGAGACACACACTGAGTCACACACCAAGACACACACCAAGACACACACCAAGACACACACCAAGACACACGCTGCACACACTGAGACACACACCAAGACACACGCTGCACAGACTGAGACACACACTGAGACACGCACTGAGACACACGCTGCACACACTGAGACACACACTGAGACACGCACTGAGACACACGCTGCACAGACTGAGACACACACTGAGACACGCACTGAGACACACGCTGCACAGACTGAGACACACACTGAGACACGCACCAAGACACACGCTGCACAGACTGAGACACACACTGAGACACACACTGAGACACACACTGAGACACACACTGAGACACACACTGAGACACGCACCAAGACACACGCTGCACAGACTGAGACACACACTGAGACACACACTGAGACACACGCTGCACAGACTGAGACACACACTGAGACACACGCTGCACAGACTGAGACACACACTGAGACACACGCTGCACAGACTGAGACACACACTGAGACACACACTGAGACACACACTGAGACACACACTGAGACACTGAGACACACGCTGCACAGACTGAGACACACACTGAGACACGCACCAAGACACACGCTGCACACACTGAGACACACACTGAGACACACACTGAGACACACGCTGCACAGACTGAGACACACACTGAGACACACACTGAGACACACGCTGCACAGACTGAGACACACACTGAGACACACACCAAGACACACGCTGCACACACTGAGACACACACTGAGACACACACCAAGACACACGCTGCACACACTGAGACACACACTGAGACACACACTGAGACACACACCAAGACACACACTGCACACACTGCACACACTGAGACACACACTGAGACACACACTGAGACACACACTGAGACACACACTGAGACACACACTGAGACACACACTGAGACACACACTGAGACACACACTGAGACACACACTGAGACGCGCACCAAGACGCACGCTGCACACACTGAGACACACACTGAGACACACACCAAGACACACACCAAGACACACACTGCACACACTGAGACACACACTGAGACACACACCAAGACACACGCTGCACAGACTGAGACACACACTGAGACACACACCAAGACACACGCTGCACAGACTGAGACACACACTGAGACACACACTGCACACACTGAGACACACACTGAGACACACACTGAGACACACACTGAGACACACACTGAGACACACACCAAGACACACGCTGCACACACTGAGACACACACCAAGACGCACGCTGCACAGACTGAGACACACACTGAGACATGCCGAGACAGAGACATATGAACATAGAGAGGTGCAGCAGAAAAAGACCGAGATCAGACAGAAGTGGCAATGACAGGAAAAAAACAATATATAGATAAACATGGAGAAACAAAGACAGGTAGATAAGAAGAAGGGGAAGAAGAAAAAAAAACAGACAGGCTGCAGGCTGACACTGAAAGGTTTCCTAGCAACCAAAACTGCATCATAAAGTGCTGGGAGATTTTCGTCCTCAGACTCGCAGACTGACCATACTGTCCATAGTTACCAACACAGAGTTATAGCCATTCAGCATGGCTGAGACTATAGTGCATATACTATATCTCTGTGTTCAGAATGAGTTATAGTCCAAGTGAGAGAGACAACATTGTGAAATGGTCGTTTTGGAGTGCCATGCATTAAATTTGAAAAGGGGGTGCTGGAAGAATTTACTCTTATTGCTCCGTCTTCAGTCCTTCTTAATTAATTAATGTAATAAAAAGTGCACTCCTATACAGGAGATCACTGATAACTTCATTAGTGCTCTATGTCATGCTATTATACTCATTTCCAAAATTGCCATGAAGAAGCAGTCTGAAAAGGCAGCATTGAGGGAGATAACTCTAATTGGCCTGTCTTCAGTCCTTCATTTGACATAAGTGAGTGTGGTGGAAATGTTCCAGGTCTGTGGTACCAAGTAGTGTTCTCCAGAAGCTATCAAATGCTAGACAAAAGCAATCAATGGGAGTCTCCTTTGTTTTCGTTTACGGGACTGCTGTATCTATACTGCAACGTCCAATTAGTCATTTCTCACAATTAATCCATTTTCAGAACCAGATACTGCCTGCTTTTTCATACCAATTTTGATAGCAAATTGCCTTTGACTCTCTTTGCTAGCTGATCATTGACTTAGGAAAGGGACTTGGTGCATGCTTTCAAGGGATGCTACTCTTCCTGGCATACTTCACCATTTGTGCAGTAGTGAAAGCAATTGCCGTACATATCATCATTATATACTTTTGCACACCATGAATCAAAATGTAGATCTATCTAACATACTTACATCTGCGCAAGTCTAAAGAATGTTGGGACATAAAAACTAGATCAAGAATGGAAAAAGTACAAAAATCTAACTTTATTCCCTTCATTAATTTCCAACAACAGATATTCTTGCAACTCCAGTAATGCAACAAGTAAACTGGCATTCTTTATAAAAAAAACATGTGCATATTATATCAACAATACAATTTTAAACTAACATACTTTCAGAATGTCACTTCACATGTGAAATGGACACCACTCTAAAATGAAATGTTTTCTTCACTATTGAAGTACATGTGCTTCCACCAAGATTCAGATCATTTCATCATAGGAAATACATGTTTTATTTTTGTAGTCTCTCCTTAATCACAAAATAGCAATGTATTCTATCTACAAACACCACTTAACACACTTGGGCCCATAGGAATCAAACAATTTAGGAAGAAAATTTCATCTTTCCTCAAAACATAATCCCAAGCACCAAAGCACACACATGTAATGTCATTGTCTCTGCATATATATACGAGTCACACGGACTAGGAATGCACATCATCATGCATGCACCATCTCCATTACTGCTCCTTGTAGTTGGAGACTTCGATGAGGTTGTCATCTGGGTCCCTGAAGTAGACAGACAGGATGGCACCCAGGGCTCCCGTCCTCTCCACAGGCCCCTCTGTGATCTCCACTTCACACACCTACAAAGACAGGCATCCAGTGCAGGGTTTGGCTGTATGTTTCCCTTTGTGCGTGGATTCTGTAATTATCACCTTCCACTTAAACTCCATTTGCAAATAACATCCATCCATCCATCCATCCATCCATCCATCCATCCATCCATCCATCCATCCATCCATCCATCCAACTATTCATCTCTCAGGAAAAGAGCAAAGCTAGTGCAATGGTGAAAGGGCTGAATTCTTTGAAAGAAAAAAGATGAAAGATCCTATATAGGTTTTTTATTAAGTTTTTGGTTGTAAAAAGTTAAAATTATACAAAACACTTAAGTATTTTGAATTGTGGGTGACAATGTTCAGCTTCTGTGTGTGTGTGTGTGTGTGTGTGTGTGTGTGTGTGTGTGTGTGTGTGTGTGTGTGTGTGTGTGTGTGTGTGGATGTGTGTGTGAATGTGTGTGTGTGTGTTTATGTGCACATGTGTGTGTGTGTGTGTGTTTCTGTGCACATGTATGTGCACATATGTGTGTGAGTATGTGTTTATGTGCACGTGTGATTGTGTGTGTGTGTGTGTGTGTGTGTGTGTGTGTGTGTGTGTGTGTGTGTGTGTGTGTGTGTGTGTGTGTGGTGTGTGTGTGTGTGTGTGTGTGTGTTGTGATTGCAAATTACTAAGGCACACAGGCACCCACTGATACAACCAGACTATCATGCACAAATGTGTGGTGGTACAGGAAAAGCCATCAGAAGTCACTGGATGTATTTGAGACACAGGCCAAAATAGGTGCAATGGGTCTACCTGGTAAAAAATTAACACTGAACATTTCTAAGTGATTTAATATGCCATATGTAAGGAAAAGTGTTGCATATGCATGTTAACTATCTTCATCCAAGTACCCTGGGCAAAAATACCTAACCCCAAACCCAATGTTAAGGGAGGCACCCTTGTAAATTTAACAGATATAGATCTGAAATAAAAATCAGACACATTTTATTTTCCACCTCTTGATATCATATTTCTCTCACATAGAAAATAAATCTTAAATACCAGAATAACTCAGAATCTATGAAAACAAGCAGGTCCTCAACCCAAATTCTCTTCCTCAATTCCTCTGAATCTTATCTACATGTACAGCACAGCTACACTCTAAATATCATGCATGTGAGAGAAGTAAAAAAAGAAAAAGTGTGAGTTGCCTCCCCTTGACCACAATCCATGCAGACCTCTGACATAGTCACATAGTGCCCCATTCAGGAAGATCATAGTGACCTTTTTTTCCCAGACAAGTTTTACTTTGTTCTTCATTATGACTTATTTTTCCTCACACACAAAATGTTCACCTTTCCTGCGAGGCTCAGATAATGGGCATAAAAAAGGTACAGGAATACCTAAGTATTACAACTTGCAGGCCCTCAACCCCAATTCCCCTTCACATATCCCTCTAACATGTATGTGTATGAAGGGAATCTTGCAGGAGACAGATGGACATGCAAGGGAGAGAAGGACCATTTTTTCCCGGCCAGTGAAGAGGGTTAAACCATGTTTTTTAGCTGTTTTCCCAAATTACCTGTGTCTGCTTGCCAAATGTCAAATTGTTCTTCAATCAAGGCATCGACACTGAATGATTTTACTTCATCATAGCTCTGTTACCCTGTCTGTGCGTCACAATGGGTCTTGAAGAGAAAAATAAATTGACAGTGTAAAAAATGAAATGCATGCTGTCTCATCTCCGTTGCCCTATGAACACTTGGTAAATTAACAATTTAAGTTGTTATTTTTAAAGCAGTGTCAGCTACAAAAATGTTGGTTTATGTTCCATCTGGTCTCCTCTATTAAAAAGAAAAAAGTTCAGGCTGACCTACACCACCACCCCCTACCCTGTTGCAGTAATTATAACTATTTTTCCTCACAAATGCATGATGCATATTCACATCAGTACAAAGACAACACCATTCATGTACATACAGTTTGATGCATGCACACACACACACGAACACACACACACACATGCATATGAATGCATGAGCATCTGTACTGATGAGTTGCAGATATTTGGTCACATTTTAATATGTGCTTGAAATCATTCAACAGTTTCCATATATTTCTCATAATTTTCCTGCACACAGAAAAAGACATTTTACTACACAATCAACTCCCACCAAAGTAGTATTTTTACTCATGATTGAAAATTTCCCTTATATACTCAACTTAAACATAAATGGCACTGTAATTCAAACCTCTCTTATTTCATGTAGATGCCAAACTTTCCAGTGCCTCTGTACTACACAGCTACCTTGAGATGCTTGATGACATCTGAGAGAGGAGTGGTGGTGATGAAGCAGACATCAGCTGAGCCAGGTGTAGGGGAGCTTGCTTTGGGCTCAAACTCCTTGCCAAACTCATGCAAGTTAATCTTCTGCTGTCCAAAGCTCATCGCCTTCCGTCCTCCCTGATACAAAAATCATTCATGATCACATAATTATTTGTGTAGGATGGCCAATCATGGAAATTTAAGTCATTTTCATCAAAAGCAGGAATTTTTTTAATTATCAAAAACTACAAAGAGACCTGGAAGTGGATGAAGAAAGTCTATGATAAAATACCCTGAGTGAGATTTTGGTCTGGTTGTGTAGCTATCCAGTTGGCAAGTCCTGACAACTCCAAGACACATCAACGTGAAGAGCCACTGCTTTTTACTGTCCAAGTGTGTCCAAATTTGCCTCTTTCTGACAGTCAACTGCAGACAATGGATTACACATCCTGCCACTTGCTCCCTGTCGGATTACAATGGCCAATATTCTAACTAGTTGAACAAACAGACAAATGAAACATCAACAAGTGGCCGGTGATGACCCCCTAATCAGCTGGAGTCCCTGGCTGCTGGGGTGATGGGGCCTGTGGTGGTGTGCATATGAACCTACTACACGGTAGAAGGCAACTAAATCGGAACTTTGCTACTAAATTGCGAAGTAAGGTGGGCATGAAAGCTGAATACGCGTAGTTGCCTCCTCAGTTGGCCGCTAAACAACCCAAACTTTAGTGGTGGTCTGTATCAGCACTACACGGCTAAGTAGCCACTATTTGCAATATTCAATGGCGGACCTCTCTCTCGGTTCGTTCAGAAAACGCTATATCATGGGATACTAGCAACCCATCCAAAGAAATTGTAAGCCATGAACAGCATTAATTTATCAAAGCTGTATGTTGAATGCATCACTAGGTCGTTAAAGCGCGAATATTTTACAAATGGGAATGGAGGTCAACGCGGTTTTCAAGCTAAGGCGCCAAGCCTCCCGCACCAGCACTAGGGGGTGAGAAAGCGGCCTTGCGCACTTATCAGCCACAAGCACAGATAGCCGTCCCCTACACCCCCTGCCTGACCCCCCACCAGGAAGGACGAGAGGGGAGATGAGGGGTTTCAGCCCTCCCCTTTGATTCTACGCATGCGCATTAGATGGGATATCCCAAGATAAAAATAAAATCTGTATGTGGGTCATAACTTCGTTGTGGCGACCAAGTGGCGTCTCATGCCCACCTCACAGGAACAACTCAAAGCTGTGAACAACGAAGTAGAGAAATACGACGTAGTTGCCACTTAACATAGTAGGTTCATATGCACACCACCACTGGTCCCGCAGCTCAGCCAGGGTCTCCCCCAGCAGCCACAGAGGTTACTACTACTAGCAGGCAACAGGACAGAGTCAGATCATTTGGATCCAACTGTGCATTCAAACTACTCTAAAGATTGAGCCCAGCCTACACATAATAAGAACATATCCCACCCAAAGAAACATCACTGCATTCAACTACCAAGCAAACAGAAAAATTAACAGAAGTAAGGTTAAATTCTAAAAATTGTGGTCAAGATAACATGGCCACACACACACACACACACATTCAGCAGGAAGGTGGGCCTAAACTTTGGGGTTGTGTGTGTGTTTTTTTAGGAAGGACAGATTGAGACTGTGTCTGTGTGTGTGTGTGTGTGTGTGTGTGTGTGTGTGTGTGTGTGTGTGTATGTATGTGTGTGTGTGTGTGTGTGTGTGTGTGTGTGTGTGTGTGTGTGTGTGTGAGTGCACATGCATGCATGCGTGCATGTGTGAAGAAATGTCATGTTCAGTGGGTACACATTTGAATGCACACTCTCAGGTCTTTCCAATTTCAGAGTGGGGTGGCGCAGTCTAACTCAAAAGTGTCTGACATGGGCATGAAACCACTCTGGCAAGTGACATGAAGATCTTTTTGCCTCAGGATGAATGTTCTGGAAAATGTTCATTAGAGTGTAGACTTCAAAATGTGCATGCAGGGGTCTAAATCTATAGCAAAGGAAGCCCTTTTTCCCCTTGGTGCATTTTCCATGATTGAAAAAAAGTTTAGGGTGGGAGAAAAAAATATGGTTGGGTCAGGTTACCTTGACCATAACTTTTTCCCCCCTAAAAAGAATGATACAAAATAAACAGAAAATTCAAAATATACAAATTCAAACCAATCAATATGCTAGAGTATGAATTTAATTATCATTAAACATGCTCAAATGACTGGGAGCTTCATATGAGTTCCACAATGAGTTGCAAGAAAAGGATAAGTTCACCAAGCTCAGGCATTCCAGCCAGCATTCCAGCCAGCATTCCAGCCAGCATTCCAGCCAGCATTCCAGCCAGCATTCCAGCCAGCATTCCAGCCATGGTGGACTCACCTTGAAAGTGGTAACCTCCATTCCCATGACTTTGCTGTAGAAGTCAATGGTTTTTTTCATGTCCCTTACAGTGATGACAAAGTGGTCCAACCGCTCAATGCGGAATGCAGGTCTGGATGCATGTCTTAAAGCTGTCTGCAGCAGTGGTGTCTGAAAAAAGAAGAAGAAATGTTTGCAATGCAAGGCAATGCAACTGGATGCAAAGCAAAGCCACAAACTGCAAAGCAACACAAGTTATGGTCATGCAGAGGACAAAGAACAGCATGCCACAAACAATCAGTTTTCAGTGTAGGGAGAATGGTAGTGGTTTTTGCCATGATGGCAGTTGGATGACAGCCAAAAGTTCCAACCAAGTGATTTATCAAGTTACTGAGTGATCAGTCCAATACTGGTATGCAGCAATTATATAGCAACTAATCATGCATATCTGGGGCTCAAATCACTTAAAACTTTACCCTCTTATCATGGAGAAACCATGCTGGTTGAACTTGAAACCAGCTCACTGTTTTGAGCTGAGCGGGTGATCATCCCTGAAGCATGAAGAGACTGATATTGATAACTTTCAGTCTTCTTCTATCTTTTAATAGGGTTGGACTTGAACAATTTGCCATCTACAATCCTGGTTTTTTTTCTAATACAATCCATCATGAACATGACAATACTCAACAAAACACACATACAGCAGCCGCAGCACAATACCCCTCTCCTCAGCTGGCACCCAGAGCTGTTAATCTGACATGGACTCATCTGTAATGGCTGGCATATTCCCACAATTCAAAGCCATTAACATCATTGTGGATGACTCAAGAAAAATAGGTGACCTTTCAAGTTCCATGAAATGAGATGAAAATGAATATGCGAGTGACCTGAGAATCATATTTTTCCTCCCTTCAAATGACCATGAATTATGACAATCAGGGAATTCTCTGACCACATAATAAATGCAAAACACAATCAGAAAAGACCCACCTTTGTTCTCATTATAACAGTCGTCTGCTCTAAGGGCTGCAGTGGACAGAAATGTCCTTGCTCTAGCTCATTCTCTCACACACAGCAAGTGAGTGTTTGGACAATCATTCCAAAGGTAAAAGTTAAACAGATCTATTTGCTTTGGACAATGAGCTCAGAACACATGTTGTTTGCTTTCTGTTCAACAAAAAGTAAACAGCAGATGCCTAGAGCCCTAAGTTTAAAAGTATGGTCAAGAGCTGAACATTAGAAATCAGGCACATTAGCCTCTGAGTCTGAAACACAGCAATGTAAGTGCACATGTATGCATTAATGTACATGCAGTGTTTGTTCTTTCAGCTTCAACTTCAAGGCATAAAATATGTACATGTATCACAAGTGACCCTTTTTTCCTTCTTTTTCCCTGCATCATAGTTTTAGTCATGGGTTTTCCATTTTGCAAACTGGAACTGTTCTAAATATTTTTCCTCACTTCATCTTATGCA
>JAWQFJ010001128.1:65433-67933 GCA_034096865.1 Theodoxus fluviatilis
GTGTGCCTGTGTACATGAGTGATGCCTACAGAGATGGTGTGCCTGTGTACATGAGTGATGCCTACAGAGATGGTGTGCCTGTATACAGGGACCTTGCCTGCCGCAACTGCCTGGTGCACGCCAACAAGACGGTCAAGATTGCGGACTTCGGGATGACCCGTCACACCTATGACTCGGACTACTACCGCTTCACCAAGAAAGGTCAGACCTTTCCTTGTGTGACTTTATTTCAACAGACAGACAGACAGACAGGCAGACAGACAGACAGACAGACAGACAGACAGACAGACAGACAGACAGACAGACAGACAGACAGACAGACAGACAGGCAGGCAGGCAGACAGACAGACAGACAGACAGACAGACAGACAGACAGACAGACAGACAGACAGACAGACCCCACAGACAGACCCACAGACAGACCCACATTCAGACAGACCCACAGACAGACAGACCCACAGACAGACAGACCCACAGACAGACAGACCCACAGACAGACAGACCCACAGACAGACCCACAGACAGGCAGACCCACAGACAGACAGACACACCCACAGACAGACAGACAGACAGACAGACAGACAGACAGACAGACAGACAGACAGACAGACAGACAGACAGACAAACAGACAGACCCACAGACAGACCCACAGACAGACAGACCCACAGACAGACAGACCCACAGACAGACTTTTAACATGAATTAAAAATGTATCAGTTTGAAAAAGAAATTCGAATCTTTTGGGGAATGTTCTTCTATTTTCGTCAGCACAGCGATGTTAATTGAGTTGCATTTCAGTTTTAATGAGGTTGATGTGGTTGTGTAGTTCAATCGCCTTTCTCTGCTGCTGGAATACACTAGCAATTTTGTTCTCGTTCCATCATTTTTAAAATATCAGCTGTGTTTAGGTATTGTTTTGTTTGGTTACTGCGTCTGTCTACTTTGCGAGTCGCTACCTTTTTGTGCGTTGATTCTCAAACCAGTCTTTTAAGTTTTAACAAGATTGCTTCTTTGCCCAAACATCCACTGCCTGTTTCTTTTCGATTGAACAAACTCATTCATGACAGTCAATGCAGATTTAGCCATAAATCAGTGACAGACTATTGAGAAGACTGAGGCTGTGCAACTATTTTAAGACGCTTAATTTATGCTAGCATTCTCTTGCAAGACTTAAAAAAATGTAAATGTTCATATCATACAGAAGTGTACAAGTGGGAAGTTCATCCAGTGGTCAAGTGGTCAGAGCGTTCGAATTGCATTTGCTTGTGGTTAGCGGGTACAGTGTTCGGAGCTGCGGGGCTCTTAGCGTTCTGTCATTGATCGAAGTTCATTACTCACATTGCTTCTTTCCACACAGGAGTGGAAGCAAAACCTGTGAGGGCTTAGCGGGAAAGTTCTGAAAATCAACTTTGCCGTGTTCAGCTGCAGTCTGTTTGCATGCTTCCGGCCCAAGGAGTTGAGGTGATACTGGAATGATAATGAAAGTAATCCGATGATCAGGGGGTAATAGCGCGTGCGATTTTGAGCACCCCATCAGTGAGTGGAATGTCGCAGTCTATATAGCAGCTTTACCTTCACACTGCAGGCATCTTGCCGGTGAGGTGGATGTCGCCAGAGAGCCTGTCTGACGGCATCTTCACGGCCAAGTCCGACGTTTGGAGCTATGGCGTCTTGGTCTACGAGATCGTGACCTTTGGCAGCTTCCCCTACCAGGGGCTGTCCAACACGCAGGTGCTGGAGTTCGTCAAGATGGGGGATTGCCTGCAGATTCCCGACCGGTGGCCGGAAGACCTGTAAGTCCTCGAGCCTGGCCTCTCCGTGAGCGGCAGGGACCTGTCTGTGTCGACTGAAGCGTGCTTGATGAGCTGGACAGATAAATATCGTGCGGGAATTTGTCCACAAAGGGGGGTGGGTGGGGAGGAGAGAGAGAGAGAGAGAGAGAGAGAGAGAGAGAGAGAGAGAGAGAGAGAGAGAGAGAGAGAGAGAGAGAGAGAGCAAGGACTGACAAACAGAAAGGCAATTGACGAACGCTGGGGGTGAGCTGCAGGGCGGGGCGGGGGAAGGATAGAAGGAAACAAGAAAGTGAGTGAGGAAGAAAGGGAACATTAATATGGGGTTCTCCGTTCAAGTAATTTGAGCTGTGCTGAAATTGATGACAGTGTTATGAAGGAAAACGCGTCAGGGATGAATAAATCCTCTCACTGAAAGATATCGAGTCACGTTTGGGGATTTCACACACGCCTGGATTTGCTTTGTTGTTTGCAGGAAGACTTTTATCTACTGGTGCCTGGCCTTCAAGCCCAAGAGCCGTCCGGAGTTGAGCGAGATCGTGGAGCGGCTGGAGGGCAACCCCAACTTCCTCCGACCCTGCCTGGACGCCCCCATGACCTCCGTCATCATCGAGGACACGGATAGCCTGGAGATGACCTTGCCCTCGCACCAAGCCACGGTGACCCACTCCAGTCCCCTCCCCAGTGCCCTGGCCACCACCAAGTCGCT
>JAWQFJ010001128.1:72933-75433 GCA_034096865.1 Theodoxus fluviatilis
AACACTTCAATACAGTAGACAGAGGTAGTCTAGTGTAGGCAGGTGAATTTTGTTTGCCCATAGGGATTGGCCCAAACACTTCAATACAAGTAGACAGAGGTTGTCTGTTACAGGCAGGTTAATCTGTTTGCCCGTAAGTACCGAATCAAATACCCTGAGTTGGAAGAGCAATGACATTGATTAAAGTTTGTTTTTGTTTCATCATTCAGGTGTTTTCGCATGACTATTGTGTAGTCACAACGTGCTTTCAGCTTTGGAACTAAATGTATTGTAGGCATCACTGCATTTTTGCAGTGGTTACGAAGTGTTGCAAATTTCAGAACCAAATTGCGCGTTTTAGTTGACTGGCTTTCTCATGCCCTGTTCAAAGTATTGCATGTCTGCGCCATGTATCCATTTGCTTTCATGTCATTGTTGATCCATTGCCATTTGTGGCTGAGCAGTTCAAATGGATAAAGCTGATGATGTCAACATGTCCGCCATTTTGACCACGAATGTTTCCTACAAACATAACGACGTGCTTCCAAAATAAATTGAATTTGAAAATCGTAACCACTTTAACGATTTGCCTTGTGTTTATTTTGTTTTTTGAGTGGCTTTGTTTTACCTTTTACTACCTGCTGCTGGTGTGTCTATTTCTCCTTCTCCTCCTCGTTCTCCTCTTCGTCCTCCTCCTCCTCTACAACCTCCACTTCGTTTTCCTCTTCGTCCTCGTCCTTCTCTTCCTCCTCGTCCTCGTCCTCCTTTTCCCCCTCCTTTTTTCCCTCCTCATTTTCCTTATCCTCCTTATTTTCCTCCTCCTCCTCTCCCCCTTGTCCTCGTCCTCCTCTTCCTCGTAGTCCTCGTCCTCGTCCTCCTCCTCCTCTCCTCGTCCTCCTCCTCCTCCTCGTCGTCGTCGTCGTTCTCCTCCACCTACTCGACCTCCTCCTCCTCCTCCTCGTCCTCCTCGTTGTCGTTCTCCTCCTCGTCGTCGTTCTCGTCCTTCTCCTCCTCGTCATCCTCCTCGTCCTTCTCCTCCTCCTCGTCGTCCTCCTCCTCCTCCCCCTAATCATCATCCATCATCCATCAATCATCATCCATCAATCATCATCCATCAATCATCATTCATCAATCATCATCCATCAATCGTCATTCATCAATCATCATCCATCATCCATATCATCATCATCATTGTCTTCGTCGTCGTCATCGTCGTCTCCGTCCTCCTCCCCCTCCTCGTCGTCGTCGTCCTCCTCCTCCTCCTCATGTAACTCTTCTTCCTTCCATTGGCTTCCACCTCCTCTTTCTCTCTTTCCTTCTCCTCTCCTTCGTTGGAGTTTTGCCAAGGACAAGTCTGGATCCCACACTATTGAAGGCAGTCTACGTTGTCCCAGGGAGATCCACAGAAAGCAGACAGCTCCTGACACATCCCGGCAGGCAGTCTTGCCTGTTGTTGTGTGGTGTTCACGACGACCAGGAGACGGCCTGCGTGGACTTAATTCCTCCAGAGCTCCACCCGGCCTGCAGCTTATCCGATTTACACTTAATCTGCGCCCTTCGCAAACGGGCCATCAAATTGGCAGCGATCTTTGCTGTGTTCTGTACCGTCTGGTGTGCACTCCGTCACCTGCATCTAATTGGCACCCGTAGCGCCCTTCTAGGATGGCACTCTAGGAAGAAGGGGAAAAAAGACATTTGCACCCTGTTCAGTCACCTTGGCGAATCGGGGCCCGTGGCAGTTGTGGCCTTGGAGAAAGACGCAGGGAGTGCCATCTTTTGACGGACTGAACCAGACTGATTTGCACGTGTGAGGCAGGCGTTGAGAAGCACTGGCTCCGGAACTGAGAGCGCTAGAGAGAGATTACCAGGGCAGTTGCCTCTAGCTGCCCAGTGCACTCCGCTTTGGCGAGAGGTCTTGGCGACACCTGGAAAGTAGGCGACTTGACTCGCTGTTAGCCAGTGACTGCCAGCACTTTGGGAATAAACACCAACACCACATGCCGTGCAGAGGTCGCTTCGTGAATAAGTTTGGGACGTCCACCTTTGGGTGAGCCATTTCTGGCTTGCCGTTTTCTGGACGTCAAGGTGGACAGGTTCTTCACAGCGGTGGCTGAAGGCGGTCGCACATGCAGATCATTGCACGTCGATGGTGAATCTATGCAGTTTCCTCCAGCACTAGAGTCTACACACCTAAAGTGTGATGTTTGTTTCCCGTAATGTCGGCTTGACGTTTTTGTTGCATTTGAAAAGAGACGCCCGTGGATGAAAACTGGATTTTGAGCTACCCACAATTGCTTTGATGCATTCTTGGAACATAATTTGAACTAAATGAGTTTTTGGCGCACCAAACTATGAAATGACCTCCTGATAAAGTGGCGAAAAAGACGCAAGTCTCCGATCCCCATACGATTTTTAAAAATTGAATTCCAGGAGCCCATAATCAAGGTAAGGAATTCGATACATGAAGTCTGAGACTCATGAATGTTTGTGTGTGTGTTTGAGTGTGTGAGTGTGTCTGTGT
>JAWQFJ010001128.1:80433-90433 GCA_034096865.1 Theodoxus fluviatilis
TTCAATCCACAGCACACGGGATGAGCGAAAAACAAGAATCGCGAGCCGACGCGTCACATCAGAGAGTGCTGCGGCGCCTTGCTTACGCAAGTATCTTGCGAGTAGGCCGGTGTCAACTTGCGTTTACATGATGAATCCAACTGGAAAAGCAGCCAAACGTTTGATACATGTTGACACCGGCCTATGCCTTACTAGCCCTCGCGTCTACGCTACGCGGATCTTGTTTTGCTCTCTCTCTCTCTCTCTCTCTCTCTCTCTCTCTCTCTCTCTCTCTCTCTCTCTCTCTCTCTCTCTCTCTCTCTCTCTCTCTCTCTCTCTCTCTCTCTCTCTCTCTCTCTCCCTCCCTCTCTCCCTCCCCCCCCCCCCCACCCCCCCCCCCCTCTCTCTCTCTCTCTCTCTCTCTCTCTCTCTCTCTCGTCATGATCTGGGCGGAGAAGAGATGGACAGCGGTCTCTGCGGTAGACAATGTCAGGGCACACGCAGCAGACACATCAGGGCGGTGTGCGAGTGGGCTCTGCACAGCTGTCACACCGCGCCCCAGACCACTTGTCCTTGTACACGCACTGCAGTTCTTTCGCGACGTGTATTGGGTCTGCATTCTCACCACACGTCAACCCCTCCAGGGCTCGCTGAGAACTTGCTTGGTACTGATCACTGCTTGTCCGTCAGATCCCTGTGTGCTCAGGCTGAAGGTATCGTGCCCGTGGACTTAATCGTCATCGCATGACCCTGACCTTGGCTTCATGTCTCCAACTGTCTGCCTCACAATGCACATATGAAACACAGGAGGAGGATCACAGCACGACTCGCCCGCGACATGAGTTGTTGTACCTCCAGGTAGCACAAAAGCACTGCGTACTTCACGAGCTTCACAGTTCACATGGTTTTCTTGGGATGGTGTAACCGCACACGATGAGGGAGACATTTGAATCACGTTGACATAAAGATTTTTTAAGGCTTTCATCTCCCCTGAAGACGGAGTGTGGCTGCCTATATGGCGGGGCGTTCAAAAACAGTCACACACGCAATCATCTCACCCACTTGGGTGATCCTGGGAGTGTTTAGCCCAGGTACGCAGCAACAACAACACAACAACAACAAGGCTTTTATCCACGTAACTCACTTCGGGTGCAAGCTGGCATTTTGATCTCCATTCCATAGAGCGCAGCAAGTCTCGAGATCGCCGGGATGAGGACCTGTGGGTCTTGGAGAGCGCTTGTCGTGGTGCAGAAGTCAATAGCGGGCGTGGGTTTGTCCATGTCATAGTGACCGGACCAAGTTAATTCGATACAGCTGTTTTGCAAACAACGAGTATTCGAAATGTCTGCCACCGCATTCCTAAGCACGTCACGAAGATTGTCGCCCAAAGTAGTCATCCTCTGTGGGACATTACTCCAGTCAGGTGGTGTTCTGATGAGAAAACGCTACAGATGCGCCCATCTTCTATGATAATCTGGAACGTCACGTGACGCGTACCTCAATGCGAAAGAAGTGTTATGCTTCCTTTGCTGTTTGTCACTGAGTCTCTCTGGTAAACTTTTGCAAAGTCCGTGCGCATGCGTGACTAGATCAAAGTTCAAGGACTAATTTCATTGGATGTTGACTAGATCACCATGCACTGATCACGTGATTGAAAAAGTGCTTGTTGCTCAAGGTACGCATTATCTTTCGAGAAATTCACTTCTGTTCTTTCGAGTGTGCAAAATTAAAGTAGAAGAGGAAACGACTAGGCATTGTTTTATTGCTAGTGTTTATTAGGCACCCGATTATCGATATCAAGCACCACAAAACGTCAAAATGCATGAAAACTGCATAGAATACTGTCGATAGTGCGTGTGTGGTTGTCGCATGACCTAACTTTCAATTGCAGATAATCTATAGCATTGAATCACATTATGACAGACGCACTTGAAAACAACCATTTTCGGAATAAATTTTCTAAAAGGGAAATTGAAAGAAAAAAAAAACATTGTTGGAGGTCGTTTTCTTGCTCCGCTGAGACAATTGCAGTTCATTAGTGCACCGCATTTAAAACAGTTAAATTCCGATTTCCCTTGCATAGGATGTGAGACTTGTTTCAGTGGCACTGGGACTGCACAGTGTGAACATCACGCGAACGCGCCCACTCAGTCAAGTGTCGTAAACACACTGGCTCGTTCTATGCCAAGAGTTTGAAACCTTATCGAAATATATTATATTCAGTTCATGCAAGGAGACACAGAGACTGCGTGCCTAGCCATAGCGCAGTCAGTGCAAGCGAGGGCAAGGATCTTCACACTGCAGGTCCAATGTCTTATCTTGGACCTCAAACTCTGGTTACGGGATCATTTCCTGTCAATACATTTGTTTTGTTTTGAAGACGAGGTTGCGGCACACACGCTTTGTTTTCGCAGCGGATCCCATCTCACTGAAGCGTTGTCTGGGTTCCCTGAGGCGCAGGCAACCAGAATGAGTATCATCTTGCCACAATAATCTTCCAGCTGACAGGTACCCTAGTTGGCTCCTGCAAAGAGAGAAAGAAATACATGTACAAATAAACGATTTCTCCACCGATGCTATTCGGGGATATAGCCGAACTTTGAGAACGCAGTTGCTGATTACATAAATCGAAAGGCCATACTAGTGGACTCGTCCGAGGAGAGGGGTGTGGGAAAAACTATCACGCTGACGGGCCACACAAGTTGCTGGGCCACATCTTACTGGCTGCGTTTCTATAAGGTGTTTCCAAATATTCATATTATTTTGTCGCTGTGTGTGATAATCACAGTTAATTCACTGCAGATTAACCGACCAAAATCGCTGGCCAATCAGATGCCGAGGCCCGCTAGCTTATGTGGCCCGTCGCTGGAAGCCTTTCATAGAAGTCATTGTCATGCGTTAGAACCACGCAGCCGAAGATATGATTCGACCAATGTGTTCTCCGGTTTTAATCTTTCGAACGGCTCTGGCGATGTTATCTGGTCACCCCTACCCACTACAGCGGGCGTTCAGTGGTCATCAAGGCCAAGGCCATTGCCTGTGGTCCTGGCCAACGGTTTGTATTCAATCCACGTCCCTTCTCCCACAGCCTTCCCGTCTGTAGTCCTTGTCCGCTTCAGGCGTGGAGGGCAAGTGGGTCTATCTGCTTTGCATGTTACTGAGAGGTGACGAAGATCATAACGGGAAAAACTTCTCCCCAATTGAGCGTCGTGCATACATCGTATTTGCAGCGCGACAGGGAAGCAGGGATCGAGAGGCAGACCGTCCCAGTGGTCGCGTGCAGCACGCCAACCTCATCAAGATGGCGACACCGGACACAAGCCTCACCATGATCAAGCTCGTCAGGCAGAGCGTAGGGCGTCTGGACCGATTAGCTGCCAGGCATCAAGCTGAGGAGGCACCACTCTACTGGAGAATTCTTGCTGACGTCAGTACTGATTTGCAAGGCAAAGGCAGTGTGACGCAGAGCTCAATAAAGCCGTGCGCATGTTTGTGCCAAATATTCCACGTCTCAAGGACGCAGAGACATTTTTTTTTATCGTGAAGGAGGGGATGTGGTGGATTGCAGTTTGAGGATGGGAGGGAGGGCGAGGGGGAATAGAAAAGGGTGAGAAAACCACCCAGAACATTTTTTAAAACGGAGGAACATTTAAAATGGAAAGGATTGCGCCTTGGCATAATACGGTCCAGGTAATCACTAACACGTGGCATCTTTGACGGCTTTGTATGACCACTTTGAATGACAGATTGGGTGTTTATCGTCATATAACCAATTATGCATTCGTTTATTGGAGTGCCTGCGTCACGTCTGGTTTAACTGTGTCTGTTTCATTTGCTCTCGGATAAGACCAAAACTAATCCCCGTTTTCTTCTGACATTTTGACTCGCGTGTCAGAAATGTATCCTGTCCAAGGCAAAATAAAACCTGCTCTGAATTTTAAGTCTGCGTCCGCCACGATGAATGTTAACGCAAAGCAGATTCTTGCTGAGACGAAACCGCACCGAGCAACAAGGCTGTGCAGCTGACGTCACGTGGTTCAACGGACCTGGGACGCGTTGCATAGACGCAAGGAATTCCAAGATCTTGCGAGGAGCTGGCCGGTGTCAACATGCGTCAACATGACGAAAGCAGGTGTAAAGGCAGTCAAATGATGGCACACGCTGACACCGGCCTAGGCCTCGCAAGACCTCGCGTCTATGCAACGCCGCCCTGGGACACGTATGGCAAATAGACCGCTAGGATCCTTGCAGAGTATTGCAAGGAATAGGCCGGTGTCAACATGATGAAAGCAGGTGTAAAGGCAGTCAAATAATGGCACACGCTGACACCGGCCTAGGCCTCGCAAGACCTCGCGTCTATGCAACGCCGCCCTGGGACACGTATGGCAAATAGACCGCTAGGATCCTTGCAGAGTATTGCAAGGAGTAGGCCGGTGTCAACATGATGAAAGCAGGTGTAAAGGCAGTCAAATAATGGCACACGCTGACACCGGCCTAGGCCTCGCAAGACCTCGCGTCTATGCAACGCCGACCTGGGACACGTATGGCAAATAGACCGCTAGGATCCTTGCAGAGTATTGCAAGGAGTAGGCCGGTGTCAACATGCGTCAACATGACGAAAGCAGGTGTAAAGGCAGTCAAATAATGGCACACGCTGACACCGGCCTAGGCCTCGCAAGACCTCGCGTCTATGCAACGCCGACCTGGGACACGCATGGCAAATAGACCGCAAGTGCCAATGGGAGGGAGGAGAACAGGGGCGCGTTTCAAAATAGGTAGTCCATCTTGGTCGCAAGATCTTGCTTCGCAGTAAGAGCTCGCTAAAAAAGAAACTACCCCAGCGGCGAGCGAAGATCCAAGATGGCGACGACCGAGACTAAGGTTTATGTTTTGTGACGCTTCGACACTGAAAATATTCGATAATTCGTTCTCCGCTGACTCATGTGTGCCTTAATTTGTCACCTCGCTGCAATCTCAGCTGGACAATTGAAGTAGATTACGATTTTTTTCTTTATTGTGTGCACGATGTGTGGTTGACGGTGAGAAATCCTGCATTAAGTTCGAATTGAAAATTATCTCGCAAAGAGACGTAACTCTACATTCTGACCTCCCTTTGCCTAAAGGAACATCGCTAGTGCGCGGTAGTGTACATAGGGTCTTTGACTGCACTAGGCTCAGGAGTCACTTATCAGGGCATAGGTAGTGGTAATAAAAATGTTCAATTTACACAATAACCTCAAACCTTACCGTAAACCAAGAAAGTTAAAGTTAACCGAAGACTCGTCCAAAAACGTCACTCCTAGTGACACGATGCTCATGCTGCCGCCATCTTGAATCTCACTAGCTAGGCACCTCTCAAGCTGCCTCGCTCAATCTACGCTCGTCTACGATTGGCTCGCGAGCAAGCAAGGAATGAAACTGCCCAATTGGCGAGATCTGCGTAGATCTTCGCATTTTGAAACCCGCCCCAAGGGCGCGTTGCTTACGCTAGGATCCTTGCAGAGTATTGCGAGGAGTAGGCCGGTGTCAACATGATGAAAGCAGATGTAAAGGCTGTAAAATGTCTGACATATGTTGACTCCCACCTATTATTTGCCAACTAGGTAGACTCAGAAGCTGTTCAAGGTTGAAATGGAACACTTCAAACATCGCTGTGTACCACATTGTCGACCACGACCAACACACGAGGCAGGTCTACCCACCTATATCTTTCTCCTCGTCAAACCGGGAGAAGCTCCCCTTCACCCCTTGTCTCAACGCGCATCTGTCTAAAGTCCCAGGTCGCTGCTGGAGCAGCCCACCATTAATCTGCTGATGAGTTCCATCGTGTTTGATATTCTGGGATGAAACTCAGCTGCCGAAGCTCGACAAAGTTGGGGTCTAGACATCACCAAATCGATCTCTTGACCCTGTGGAGTGACGAAGAGCGCGCAGAGAAGCCATCGCGTCAGAAAACATTGCAGAGATATCAAGAGCATCATCACCGTGTGCCTTCTCGCGCTCCTCGACGTCACGGAGTCTGTCCAGTGTCATTTCTTTCAGTCATTTTCACTAAGCCAGATTTCTCTCCCGGTGACTTGCTTGGGCGAGACTTGACAAAAAAACACACACATCCAAACGAAGTTTAAATTCCTCCTCTGTTTGCAAGGACGTTTCACAGCTCGTAGAAATCGCAGTAGTGGTAATTTTTGTGATGACTGTTTTCATACATACCTGCCAAAGCCTCTTATAAATTATATTTCTGAGAAAATTGTTTCTGAAACAATAGCTATGTGTGCGAGAGAGCCGAGACGACGAAGAGGGGTTTGAGGGAAAGGGGGAGGGGGTGGGATGTTTAGAGCTAGTATGATATGAGCATTCTGTTGGAAAAAGGTGAGATTGGGACAAATGCTTTTAATGCAAGAGTTATCTTTCATCGACGCGACCATCAAAGCATGTTGGCGTTTGGTACAGAGGCTGCGAATGAGGATAGAGGTCACAGAAATGTGCTCATGGATTAGATCTCAATACAGTCCGAATTCACTTTCCCAGTGGATAGTTGTATGCACCTGTATGATGAAAGAGAGAGAGAGAGAGAGGAATAACAACTTTTGTTTCTGAATTTCTTTTTGGCATGCACTCGATTTCTCTTCTCAACCATCGTCATCTATACACGTAGGCAGGTCATCGCGATGGAGTCCAAACTGCTAAGTTTTCCTCAATTCAGATTTGGACAATAAACACGTACACCCTGCTACACCTATTAATATAATCTGGGTCACGTAGTCAATCAACAAAATGCTATGTCTCCCAGATCATGAGAGCAGAATGCATAGTGAAGCTAAACTTTCCATTGAGAGAGCAACAACAACAAAGAAAAGGTTTGGACACGGGTGGACACTTTACAACTGACGCCTCAAAGTTCCAGGCAGCTGTTCGACAGAACTGCTTGCGTTGGGGACGTCAGACTCCTCCCCTGTCACGTGGTCAATTTACCCCCATCTTTTACTCAGTCGCGCATGTGCAGATATCTATGTTCTGGGTCTTCCTGGAACATAGCACTTCTGGCTGGACGGTTTTTTGACGAACTGTACTCAATAGATATCCGAACAATATTAAGAACGAAATATCATTAGTTATTTTTCTCCAGGTTTTTTTATTTGCTAGTGTTTTTTGTTTGAAGTTTCTATTGATTGCTTACGTGCATAGTATTCTCTCTGTCTGACTCTGTGTGTGTGTGTGTGTGTGTGTGTGTGTGTGTGTGTGTGTGTGTGTGTGTGTGTGTGTGTGTACGTGTGTTTGTGATTGTGTATGTGTGTCTGTCTGTCTGTTTGTCTATCTGTCTGTCCGTCTTTCTCTCCCCCTCCCCCTTTCTCTCTCTCTCTCTCTGTCTCTCTCTGTCTCTCTCTCTGTGTCTCTCTCTGCCTCTCTCTCTTTCTCTTTCTCTCTGTCTCTGTCTCTCTCTCTCTCTCTCTGTGCCTCTCTCTCTGTGCCTCTCTCTCTCTCTGTCTCTCTCTCTGTGCCTCTCTCTCTCTCTTTCTCTTTCTATCTCTGTCTCTCTCTCTCTCTCTGTGCCTCTCTCTCTGTGCCTCTCTCTCTCTGTCTCTCTCTCTGTGCCTCTCTCTCTCTTTCTCTTTCTATCTCTGTCTCTCTCTATCTCTCTCTGCCTCTCTCTCCCTATCTCTCTCTCTCTCTCTCTCTCTGTCATTCACTCTTTCTCTGTCTCTCTCTCTCTCTGTGCCTCTCTCTCTCTGTGCCTCTCTCTCTCTCTGTGCCTCTCTCTCTCTGTGTCTCTCTCTCTGTGCCTCTCTCTCTTTCTCTTTCTATCTCTGTCTCTCTATCTCTCTCTGCCTCTCTCTCCCTATCTCTCTCTCTCCCTATCTCTCTCTCTTTCTCTTTCTCTCTCTCTATCTTTCTCTCTCTCTCTCTCTTTCTCTCTCTCTCTCTCTTTCTCTCTCTCTCTCTCTCTGTCATTCACTCTTTCTCTCTCTCTTTCTTTCTCACTCAGCGGTTTGCGCTCGCGCCGGTAGGACGTCATCCCTCGCTCCGGCCAGTTTACAATATTGTGTAAGTAAGTTAGCATCATGCCAGTCGCTGGACTTCCAGCTGCCATGGAGGCACTGCTGACATCCCTGCTGGCAACGGAGGAATCCTCCAGTTGAAAGTAGGCGGTGAGTCTGGAAGCGTTGTTGTCCTATTGAGGTTCAGGCAGCACGACGGTCAGCCATGACTCACGAGTGAACGGCGTGGATTTTGGAGAAGGAAACCACCAGCACAGAGACGTAGGGACCAACGCCGAGCAGAAAAACATCGTCAGAAGGGTGAGCAGAGCCATGCTAATGCTTTTTCGATTCAAAATCAATCTGAATTCAATGTCGAGAAGTCTGTTGCCGACCCTGTCCCTGCACGAAATCCTCGCTCCCATGTGCCGGCGGAATGCGTCACCGTGTCATCCGTGACTTCTGACCCCTCGAACTCTGTCAACCACCATTAGGAAGAAGCTGCCTCAGTTCCAAACAAGGATCCACTTGCCACAGAAATGCCAACCCTTCAAAATGACCCTCATGGTGCTACAAAACCACCTCGTAGCAATGAAGCAACAGTGGAAGACCTTCAAAATGTGATGAGCAAGATTTCTGAGGGCATTTCTCGTGCCTTGCAGGAGCAAATGAGTGCACTGAGAAGTGCAGTTGCCGAGGCTTGTGCTATGTCAGATCTAACTCCGCCTCAACCGTCGACCTCTGCCGTTCGTCCGAGGGATCGTGAAACGTCCCACTACAAGACCTGCCTTTTGTCTCCGACAGGAACTCCAAGGCCGACCCAATCTACACTTCGTCTGCGATCAGCTGTTCGCCAGCGTGACAAGGATGCTGCCAGCGAAAGGACCCAGAAACGAGCAGGACGCCGCCGACGCGACAACAGTCCACACGGGCTGCACGGAGAACGTGAACTTTCTCATTGATAGAGACTATTCACCCGTGCGCGCTTCCTTAACTGGTTGCCAGTTTTTGATGTACTTCTTGTACATAATTGTGCTCTGTTCGCGTTTTTCTCGCCAATGTAATAGGCCGGTGGCCTACATATTAAACTTGTTCAGTTCAGTTCAGTTTCTCTCTCTTTCTCTCTCTCTTTCACACACACACACACACACACACACACACACACACACACACACACACACACACACACACACACACACACACACACTGTTACGGTCCAGCCTTTGTTCTATTTTCTGTATTCTTTGAAACGAACGCCATGTCGCTGTTCGGCGGGAACAAGCTGAGCTTTGCACTCTGAGACCGGTTTGAATCGGCTGTTTTTTTAAATTATCAGTGACGCAACGAGGTGAGGAGCCGGTGTCAGACCATCGTAGGCTAAGGTAGGGAAAAAGAAAAAAGAAAGAAAGTGACCGGAGTCTGACCAATTGTATTCTCTCTCGAGAAATCGGCTCACCCTGAGGCACGAACTCCTCGTGCTCTCACCTGTTGGGACCGACTTTCCACTGCTGTAAACTCCACTCCACTCCTGCTTTTCCCGGACGACTTGCGTTTCACAAGCCTCCACCAGACCTAAAAGTCCTCTATTTAAACCTTACCCCTGCCAGTCCCTTACCACTTGGCCTGAAGAAGAAATATCCCCTCAGAAAGCTCGCCTATGCCTACTCTGGAAACGGCCCTCTTCATTGCCCCCATTTCTCAAGAGAGAATACAATTGGTCAGACACCGGTCATTATCTTTCTTTTTTCTTTTTCCCTACCTTAGCCAGTGACGCAACAATGATTTGATTGATAGAAGGTGGTGGCGCATGCGCGGTGAATAACTCTTGTAGAAGACTTTGGAATTATGCGAGTTAGTTGACTCCAGGAATGTGGTTATGAGCAGACGTATTTTCGAGCAGCTCCGTGTTGAGATGAAACACGTTAAAAGTTTAATCCTCCCCTGACCATCTGAAAGGTTGTATTAAGAACAGTGTCCTCTACAAATGAAGGTTTAGCTTGCCGGATTCTGATGCCGTCTCACCATCATGAACGTTTCGTCGT
>JAWQFJ010001128.1:95433-100433 GCA_034096865.1 Theodoxus fluviatilis
GATCGCTTACCAAAAACCGGAAACGCCCGTACGATTGGTTTTTACTAGCAAATCACGGTTCTTGGGAACGCATCTGCGGTTTCTTCTCGAGTTCTCCGACGTCACACGCTTGTAACGAGATTGTAACTCGCGACTTGGATCGTAACACGTGACATATCCTTCTCCATCTCTCCCTCCTTCCCTCCCTCCTTCCCTCTCTCCCTCCTTCCCTCCCTTCCTCCTTTCCTACCTCCCTCCCTACCCCCCCCCTCTCTCTCTCTCTCTCTCTCAATATTATAAGTGTGTGTGTATCCTTCTCTCTCTCTACCTCCTTCCCTCCCTCCCTTCCTCCCTCCCTCCCTCCCTCTCTCTCTCTCTCTCTCTCTCTCTCTCTCTCTCTCAGTCTATCTTAATGTCTGATTCTGCCTCCTTTTCTGTCTGTGTCTGTCGCAAGAAAGCCCTTTCGATCGGCTCTGGTTTGACCCTATTACAAGTTACGATCCATTCAGGTGTTACGATCGAATCACGTGTTACGATCCAAGTCGCGAGTTACAATCTCGTTACAAGCGTGTGACGTCGGAGAACTCGAGAAGAAACCGCAGATGCGTTCCCGAGAACCATGAGAGAGAGAGAGAGAGAGAGAGAGAGAGAGAGAGAGAGAGGGGGGGGGGGGGTAGGGAGGGAGGTAGGAAAGGAGGAAGGGAGGGAAGGAGGGAGAGAGGGAAGGAGGGAGGGAAGGAGGGAGAGATGGAGAAGGATATATATATATACGGCTGTGTTGGATTGTTTAAATGTCTGCTACAACTTTTTTTAGTGTATGCTAATGTTTCTTTCTGGTCTCTGTTTTGCATCTCTTGAAGAATATTCAGTTAGGCATTGATTGTGATGTGCTTTGCTCCTTGTTTGTGGATAAAAGGCATATTGTGTGTGTGTGTGTGTGTGTGTGTGTGTGTGTGTGTGTGCGTGCGTGCGTGCATACTTGTGTGTGTGTGCGCGTGGGTGCGTGCGTGCTCAAGTTTTTTAAAAATTGTTTTTGTGTTACTTGGCGCGATTTATGCATTTCCACGCATTTTAAACTTTGTTTTTCAAACAAATAGTAAGGAGTGCAGAATCGGACGGTACATGGCCTTAGTAGTTTGACAAGTGTGACTCTGAGGATGCCATAAACATATCACTGTTGGCAATTCTTATTTTTTTCGCAATCCATGTCATTTGCTTCCTCTCATCTTGGTGCCTAATGATAACCTCGCTGCGTCTTTTACCTATAATGAATCCAGACCGAGATTTAAATTCCATTCACAACATGTACAGGTCCAGTAAAAAGCTATCACACGACAGATGATGGCATACTCGTACATGAACGCATTAAAAAAAGTAAGCATTTGTGATTGTCCTTGAAAAACAAGGGTAAGATCGGCAAAACAGATTTTGACCAAAGGGTGAGAAAAGGAAACAGTACATAATGTTAAGTATTGGCTTTCCTGAACTTTACCGTGAATAACTTTTTTTAATCCTCCATGAACATACTGTTTTCCGTGGAATATATGCATAAATGAATAAATAACATTACGGTTGAAATAACTAATGTTGTGTTTATTTTTCAACTTTAGCCTTTTTCTTCATGTAGAGTCACATGTGCACATAAACACACATGAATACATTTACATGCACTCTTGAGCTTGCGAGCGTGAACACGCACGCACACCCGCACACTCACGCAAGCACTCGCGCGCTCGCGCACACACACACACGCACACACACACACGCACACACACACACACACACACATGCATGCACGCAGACTTACACACACACGCACATGCACACTCACGCGCGCGCGCACACACACGCATGCATGCACGCAGACTTACACACACACAGGCACACACGCGCGCGTGCGCACACACACACAGACGCACACACGCGCGCACGCACGCACATACCCATACACGCACGCACATACACACGCGTGCGCGCGCGTACACACACATACGCACGCACGCACGCACGTACGCACGCACGCGCACACACACGTACGCACGCATGCAAACACACACACACACACACGCACGCGCGCACCCACACACACGCACGCACGCACGCACTCATGGACACACGCACGTACGCACTCACGCACACATGCATGTACGCACACACACACGCACGCACGCACGCGCACACAAACACACATAGACACACACACACACACGTGCACACAGACACACACACACACTCGCACTTATGCTCACAAAAACCTCTTTCTCTGTCGGTAGAACCGGGAAACAAAACTGGTGGTTTGGTTGCCGCGGCACGAGGCAGGCTGCGGTTGCTGACATGGAGCTGCAGGGGGAAATAGGCTGAAAGCGAAGGGGAAGTGCGACGTATTGGAACGCCAGAGGGAGAACAACAGACTGGCAGGAAACGGATGCGAGGGAAAGACCCGATGCATTCATCACAGTTCCACATAGGAAGCCTGGGCTGAAGACGTCCCGCCGCCACTGCCCAGTGCGGGGACGCCTTGTTGACCTCTGCGTCATCAGTGGAACCAGACCATGGTCTTAAAGGTACTCGAGTTTTGTCGTCATTGCGTCAGCAGTGAAACCCAGACCATGGTCTTAAAGATACTCAAGTTTTGTCGTCACTGTGTCAGCAGTGGAACCCAGACCATGGTCTTAAAGGTACTCAAGTTTTGTCGTCACTATGTCAGCAGTGGAACCAGACCATGGTCTTAAAGATACTCACATTTTGTCATCCCTGCGTCAGCAGTGGAACCAGATCATGGTCTTAAAGGTACTCAAGTTTTGTCGTCACTGGTGTAGTCCCATTAACATCGACTATTTGTACGATCAAGCAGATTCTATTGTATCAAAGTGTGTGTTGTTTGTAACATTGTACGGTCGAACACACGAAGAACACACCTGTAATGAATAATCGGAAATTATGAACGCCTTCATTTGTCGCGACTTTTTCTCTCTTTCACTCTACAATCAAGTAATGGTTGTAGCCAACGACAGAAAACGAACTGACGGATAACACGAACTCTTCGCAGAGTCTGCAAAACCTTTAATTCCTTGCTAAAGCCGGTGCTTGATTACAGGACTCTCAGTGGCAAGCCACATCTATTTTAGGCTCTGCAAATGGCATTTTTTGCGCTTGAATCGATCTGATATGGAACAAGTGTCCGGCATAACCCTCTCCCCCCCCCCCCCCCCCCAAAACCCCAAGAATCACTGACGCACATAAAAATGCACGTTGTGCCCTCCCCCATGTGTCCTTGTGGAGAGGCAGAACAGGACACGGCCCACATCCTACAAGACTGCGGGAGCCACCGGTTGCTGAGGGCAGAGATTTGGCCAACGCCGGAGTCCTTGCACAACAAGCTGTACGAGGCAGTGGATGCGCTGCAGAGGACCACTGATTATATCTCAAGATCTGGACTCCAAGTGTGATCGGCGATCGAGAAGAAGACTGACGCACATACAAAGAAACAGTAACGGAAAGGCTGTACGAATTTCTCAAAGCTCAGTGTAGAATAAACATATCAATGGTTTGTTTAAATCGCTACATTATTCAGATCGAAATGTGACTTGCTGAGTGATTCAGTACACTGGCAACTGTTGAAGTCGGTCACGTTGACAACAACAAACACTTTCGAGACTCCATTGAACAAGAGTCCCTAAAGACAGACAATTAAGGATATATATTCATGTGAGGCCGACTGGGACGGCAGAGGTCACGACAGATTACATAGAGTCACCTCTGCAGAGGATGCGCGACGCACCACTTCCTGGCATACCTGAAGGCGAGAGGTTGTGCTCTGCCGCTTCCGGATCGACCATTCCGTCCTGATCCACCCCTATTTGTTGTGGTCGGAACCTCCACCAGAGAGCAGTGTCTGCCGGTGTAGGTTCACCTACGAAGTGGGTCAAAAAGTCTCTTAGAAATGTTTACAGACTGTAAAGCTGTGATGAGACGTTTAAAAGATTCTCATTTTTATTCTCAACTTTGAGTTTTGTTATGCATGATTTAGATTTTTTCTCTCAATACTTAATTGTTTCTTTCCCTCTTCTGAAGATACATGGTTTCATAATTAAAATTAAGATGTTACATAGCCTACAAGGTCCATAGGCACTGAAAACACCATCCACCCACCAACCACTCATCCATCCATCTTGCGGTGTGCGTTCGCACCTAGGAATCAAACCCACGACTCTTGCGTGACAGTCGGGTTGGCTGCTGAGTGCGCCATGATGCTGAAACATGCTGCAATACTAGGAGTAGGGATCCTTTGAGCAGCCATCTGCGTGGATGCGTGTCTCCATGAAAATTCTACTCTGTAGCTTCGATATACAGTCCCCGGGTTGTCTGGCTAATTCAGAATCTGCCCACTTAAAATCCTGGCCGCTGTCACCTCTACAGCGTTCCAGTCAGGGAACCCCACATAGGAAGAAAAGACAGACGAAAAGAGGACAAGCAAGTTTCTCCCGTCAGGCCAGAAACAACTGCCCCGGATGTAAACGCGCACTGAGTGGGATCGCTTGTGCGTGTCTGCGTCCGCGGATCCAGCACCCCAGGGACGAGAGGGCAGAGAGAGGAATTTGCTGCCATGTTGCAGCTGACAGGTAACCCTTAACTGGAAAAGATGGACTGGTTGAACTTGTCCGTCAAAGGTTTACAGGCTTGGGACCGTGGCAGTTTGCTCATGGTTGTGAACAAAAGTATTTTCCTCTGTGTGCTAGGCTGTCTGCCTGCCTGCCTGCCTGCCTGCCTGCCCGCCTGTCTGCCTGCCTGTCTGCTCGTCACTCCGTCCGTCTGTCCGTTCTTCGGTCCCTTCCGCCTTCTCTCATTCTCTCTCTCTCTCCCCCTCCCCCCCTCCTCTCTCTCTCTCTCTCTCTCTCTCTCTCTCTCTCTCTGTCTCTCTGTCTCTCTCTGTCTCTCTCTCTCTCTCTCTCTCTCTCTCTCTCTCTCTCTCTCTCTCTCTCTCATTCAGCGTGGCTGAGACTATAGTGAATATAGTCTCA
>JAWQFJ010001128.1:105433-110433 GCA_034096865.1 Theodoxus fluviatilis
ATCCAAACTCCTTCGTGCACTGCATTGGCTCCCCGTCGCTCAGAGGATAGAGTATAAGCTAGCCACTATGTGTTTCAACTTCTTCAATCAAACTGCACCACACGCACTCAAAGAAAGTCTCACTGTCTACACCCCCGCTAGAAATAACCGTTCAGCTGCAGACACCAAAACGTTAAATGTCCCCAGTCGCAAAAAGAAAACCCAAGGACAGCGAGCTTTTTTTTTTTACATCGGCCCTGTAACGTGGAATAGCCTACCTTTCCCTGTCCATCACTCTGATTCCATGTCCTAGTTCAACACCTCCCTCAAGACACACCTGTTCCGGTCAGTCTTTTCTGACGAACAGTGAAGTGCTTCACAAGGCGCCTCTTTTATGTTTCGTGTTTTGTTTATTGCCTGCTATTTAATTAATTGTATTGTATTTAATTTTTCTTTTATTTCAACTGTACAGTGTGCGAGTGTTGAAATGCGTTGTATGAGTGTGGACTTTTTCATTGTAAACGCCATGACCTTGCCTATTAGAGAAGGTATGTGCGTACAAATAGTCTGTATTCTTCTTCTTCTTCTTCTTCTTCTTCTTCTTCTTCTTCTTCTTCTTCTTCTTCTTCTTCTTCTTCTTCTTCTTCTTCTTCTTCTTCTTCTTCTTATTATTATTATTATTATTATTATTATTATTATTATTATTATTATTATTATTATTATTATTATTATTATTATTATTATTATTATTATTATTATTATTATTATTATTATTATTATTCCTTCTTCCTTCTTCCTTCTTCCTTCTTTCTTCTTTCTTCTTTCTTCTTTCTTCTTTCTACTTTCTTCTTTCTTCTTTCTTCTTTCTTCTTCTTCTTCTTCTTCTTCTTCTTCTTCTTCTTCTTCTTCTTCTTCTTCTTCTTCTTCTTCTTCTTCTTCTTCTTCTTCTTCTTCTTCTTCTTCTTCTTCTTCTTCTTCTTCTTCTTCCTTGAGACTGCCAGGTCATGCAAAGTTCACTGAAAGCATTACCAGTAGACGATTCATTCCACAGACCAAACTGGGCAAGGGAGTTCAGGAAATAAACAGTGGAGAGTCTCAATGCACAGAGGCTGTTGAAAAACAGAATGACCCCTCTGTTGCTCAGACCAGGAACAGCTTACTCGCCCTCAAATCAACGGTCTATGATTGGCTTCGGGGATGGAGATAGATCCATCGCGGCAGAAATGCAGTCGGGGCAGTGACCGTTGGCGGGCAAATTATCACGGACTGCTTGACTCTATACAAGTCTAGATCCAAGTTGAAACGGACAGGCGAAAGAGTTTGTTTGGATGTATGTGTGCTTTTCGGCAATATATGGAATTGAACTTAACTGAATTAAAAAACAACAACTTTGTTTTACAAGTGCAGAGAAAAGGCAAAACTGTCTAGCATCCCTTGCAGATTAGACAAGAATACAGCAAAGCACTGACAACAAAAGGGATCGTTTAATAAAATCCACCGACTGGAGAGGTTACATAAATGCAATGATTACCTAATATTACATGTCTGTAATATGGAGACAAGAAAAAATACAAACCAGCAAGTAAACAAACAAACAGAGGGGAGGGCTGCAGACATGAGAACAGTTCTGGCCGTTGCTCGTGGAAAGCAAAAAGGAGAAAGAATGACAAATGCCAAGCAAAATCTCTTGGGACATTCCCGTTTCTAGCAAAAGGAAGACCAGGGTTTCAAACATGATCAGCTCGGATTTCGGGAACCAGGAAGGTGTTTCTGCCTGCGCGACACAGGGCCAACGACAAAGTGGAGGAGGCATGTCACGCGTTACGGCGGGAGAAGCGTGGGTACGCACGGAGGACCTCAAGTTGTTTGGACTGTCATTGGACTCCTCACGCAAAGTCCCGTCGTAGACGCCCTTTGATTTCTAGGTTGCCTGTCTTTGTGGAAATGGCGTGACTTCTAATGACAGAGCTTGAGAGAAGATGGGGCAGCAAAACCAAAGAAAGTCCGTCTGAATGGCTTTACGCAAGCACACGCGCACGCACACACACACACACACACACGCACACACACGCACACGCACACACACACACACACACTCACACACACACAGGCATGCACGCACACACACACACACGCACACACACACACACGCACACAGACACACACAAACACATGGAGAAGCAATGAGAGACACACAGAGGAATAGAGAGCGGTGGATGGATGGGAAACAGGTTTGCACCAGTTATGAGAACATGAGAGTGGGACTCACCCCAGCACAGTTAGATCGAAGCAAACAGATTCCCACCTCGGATCGCATATTTACTCCACACTCGGCCTATCGTTGTCCTTTGCACCATCCATAATTACCAACAACATCTGCACGGCAGGAGTCAGCGTGTTTCGCAGCTGCAGTCGTCACGTGGTGTCGTCCATCTTGATGTCCAACAGCACGAGGTGTCAAGGCGTGTGTCTGACCACGTGACAAGATCGGCAACCGTTGAGAGTCACGGATCGGGGAAAGGCTCTGACAACCAGAACAAAACTGTTTGAAGCAAAATGTTTGAAGAAACGGAAACACGCCTGATTGAGCCTTAACTTAACACCTTGTCTCTGGTGATCAGGCAGAGATGCTTCAACCTCAAAAGAATCTTGAGGAAAGCAGGATTTACATCTCATATTCGACTAAGGAGTGTCTTCCAGGTAGTGGTCTGATGAACATTTGCTATTTTAAAAAACTTCATCGTCCATTTGTATTGCAGCGTTTCTTTTTTTTTTCTCACCAGTAGCGTTCGAGTTGATGCAAGGCAAGGCAGTGTTTAGGCCGTCGGTATCGAAAGAGATGCAGTTGTTACATTGACCCCATAACTAGAGAACAAAGTGCAAGCCATTTAAGATCTTCGGCTGGATGAAAGACGCCTCATTACACACTGTTTTAATCACTTTTTGATACAAGAGCCACAGTGCCTAAGAGTCGGAGGGACCACATGCATTACGCTGAAATGCATCTTGAGGCCAGAGTGGCTCGATGCCCTCCTCAGCAGCAAGTCCTGGCCACCGGGGAAGAAGATCATATGGGTACCTGATGTGTCAACACTCGCCATGTGCTACACAATGAGAGGGCGACACTGCTTGTCCCAACTTGGCACTGTGTATAGCGTCCGTGGCCCTTTGAGTTGTGTCCACGGCCGTGTGGTGTCCATGACCCTGTGTGGTGTCCATGGCCATTTGTGGTGTCCATGGCCATGTGTGGTGTCCATGGCCCTGTGTGGTGTCCATGGCCCTGTGTGGTGCCCATGGCCCTGTGTGGTGTCCATGGCCATGTGTGGTGTCCATGGCCCTGTGTGGTGCCCATGGCCCTGTGTGATGTCCATGGCCCTGTGTGATGTCCATGGCTATGGGTAGTGTCCATGGCCCTGTGTGGTGTCCATGGCTATGTGTGGTGTCCATGGCCCTGTGTGATGTCCATGGCCATGTGTGGTGTCCATGGCCATGTGTGGTGTCCATGGCCCTGTGTGTGGTGTCCATGGCCATGTGTGGTGTCCATGGCCCTGTGTGATGTCCATGGCCCTGTGTGGTGTCCATGGCCATGTGTGGTATCCATGGCCATGTGTGGTGTCCATGGCCATGTGTGGTGTCCATGGCTATGTGTGGTGTCCATGGCTATGTGTGATGTCCATGGCTATGTGTGGTGTCCATGGCCCTGTGTGGTGTCCATGGCCATGTGTGATATTCATGGCCAGTGTAAGGGTCTATGGCCGCTAGTCCCTGCGGGCGATTGCTCACACTCCTGGGTTCGGATCAGACTGAGTCTCAGGCCTGGGCTCTTTTAAAGGGCGATGAAGCCAATCCGGCCTCACAATCCGATTAGGCGATGATTGAATTGGAGGACTCTCCCCCGAAGCAAGGAGTGGTTTTCACCAGAGTGGGCAATCAGCCAGTCAACCGATAGATTTCTCTGGCATCACTTGTTTGCTTCATATTGGAGACGTTTATTGGACATGTAGCGTCTTTCACGATCTATTCACTCGCACACAATTAAAAAAATGTCTGATGACATCAATTTTCACAACCACATCCTACCTGAATATATTTTTTCTGTCTCTTGTCTTTCTTCCATTTTTGGGCAAGACTCCATCAGCTTATTTTGCCAGTCCAAAGGCGTGTTGGCTTTTACCTGGGTTTGTTAGTCGTAATGATTGACACTTTTCCTCACGCCACAAGAAGCGCTTTAAGATGCTAGACCGGGAAAACTCCAGCACGTGACATGGGACTCCTAAAGAACTTCCTGTTCCTTTGGGGAACCAGGGTGATCCGAGGTTTTGGGTCACCGGACGTGCTTCGCATTACCTCCCTTGTGTGGGAATTCTTGGGGGAAGAGCACAGACGGATTCCCAATTCAAAGGAAACAATCAGTGCGACGTTTCCTTGAGTGCAAGGCAGTGCTTTTGAGAGTTTGCTGGTAAGTGTGGAGAAAACTAAGCTCTGCTTTGGTTTCGTGTCATGAGGTAAGCAAGTATTTAAGTGTTATTGTCGTGTGTGGGTGTATTGGGGTGGGTGTACGGGTGAGGGTGTATTGGGGTGGGTGTACGTGTGTGGGTGAATTGGGGTGGGTGTACGTGTGCGGGTGAAATGGGGTGGGTGTACGTGTGCGGGTGTATTGGAGTGGGTGTACGTGTGTGGGTGTATTGAGGTGGGTGTACGTGTTCGGGTGTATTGGGGTGGGTGCACGTGTGCGGGTGTATTGGGGTGGGTGTACGTGTGTAGGTGTATTGGGGTGGGTGTGCGTGTGCGGGTGTATTGGGGTGGGTGTACGTGTGAGGGTGTATTGGGGTGGGTGTACGTGTGTGGGTGTATATGGGTGGGTGTACATGTGCGGGTGTATTGGGGTGGGTGTATTGGGGTGGGTGTACGTGTGCGGGTGTATTGGGTGGGTGTACGTGTGCGGGTGTATTGGGGTGGGTGTACGTGTGCGGGTGTGTGTGCATATCAGTGAGCATGTGTGTGTGTGTGCGTCTGTGTCT
>JAWQFJ010001128.1:112933-115433 GCA_034096865.1 Theodoxus fluviatilis
GCATAGAAACGAATAGTATAGTGTAGCATAGTGCATAACAGTACAGTGCAGGACAGCCCAGTGTAGTGCACCGCAGTGTAGTATTGTTTTGAGTTGTGTTGTATTGATTGTATTGTATTTTATTACATCGTATTGTATTGTATTGCTTTGCATTGTGATGCGTTGTGTTGTGTTGCATTAAATTGCATTGCATGCCATTGCATTGCATTGCATTGTATTTTTACTGTGCTGTTTTGTATTGTATTGTGTTCCATTGTACTTAACATATAAAACATGTGATTTTGCCTGAAAATCTTCTTTTATTCCACACTTTGTCTCAACCACCTGAGCAGCCACTGCTTTAGCGTCTCTGTGTACTGACGCGGTGTTCTGTGTGTCTCTGTGTACACACGCTGTGTTCTGTGTGTCACTGTGTACAGACGCTGTGTTCTGTGTGTCTCTGTGTACAGACGCTGTGTTCTGTGCGTCTCTGTGTACTGACGCGGTGTTCTGTGTGTCTCTGTATACAGACGCTGTGTTCTCTGCGTCCCTGTGTACTGACGCTGTGTTCTGTGTGTCTCTGTGTACAGACGCTGTGTTCTGTGCGTCTCTGTGTACTGACGCGGTGTTCTGTGTGTCTCTGTGTACAGACGCTGTGTTCTGTGCGTCCCTGTGTACTGACGCTGTGTTCTGTGTGTCTCTGTGTACAGACGCTGTGTTCTGTGTGTCTCTGTGTACAGACGCTGTGTTCTGTGTGTCTCTGTGTACAGACGCTGTGTTCTGTGTGTCTATGTATACAGACGCTGTGTTCTGTGTGTCTCTGTGTACAGACGCGGTGTTCTGTGTGTCTCTGTGTACAGACGCTGTGTTCTGTGTGTCACTGTGTACAGACGCGATGTTCTGTATGTCTCTGTGTACTGACGCGGTGTTCTGTGTGTCTCTGTGTACAGACGCTGTTCTGTGTGTCTCTGTGTACAGACGCTGTGTTCTGTGCGTTCCTGTGTACAGACGCTGTGTTCTGTGTGTCTCTGTGTACAGACGCTGTGTTCTGTGTGTCTGTGTACTGACGCGGTGTTCTGTGTGTGTCTGTGTACAGACGCTGTGTTCTGTGCGTCCCTGTGTACTGAGCAGCTGTGTTCCTGCGTGTCTACTGTGTACAGACGACTGTGTTCTGTGTGTCTCTGTGTACAGACCTGTGTTCTGTGTGTCTCTGATGTACAGACGCTGTGTATCTGTGTGTCTCTGTATACAGACGCACTGTGTTCTGTGTAGTCTCTGTGTAACTGACGCGGTGTTCTGTGTGTCTCTGTGTACAGACGCTGTGTTCTGTGTGTCACTGTGTACAGACGCGATGTTCTGTATGTCTCTGTGTACTGACGCGGTGTTCTGTGTGTCTCTGTGTACAGACGCTGTTCTGTGTGTCTCTGTGTACAGACGCGATGTTCTGTGCGTCTCTGTGTACTGACGCGGTGTTCTGTGTGTCTCTGTGTACAGACGCTGTGTTCTGTGTGTCACTGTGTACAGACGCTGTGTTCTGTGTGTCTCTGTGTACAGACGCTGTGTTCTGTGCGTCTCTGTTTACAGACGCTGTGTTCTGTGTGTCACTGTGTACAGACGCGATGTTCTGTATGTCTCTGTGTACTGACGCTGTGTTCTGTGTGTCTCTGGGGACAGGCGCTGTATTCTGTGTGTCTCTGTGTACAGACGCGATGTTCTGTGTGTCTCTGTGTACTGACGCGGTGTTCTGTGTGTCTCTGTGTACAGACGCTGTGTTCTGGGTGTCACTGTGTACAGACGCTGTGTTCTGTGTGTCTCTGTGTACAGACGCTGTGTTCTGTGCGTCTCTGTGTACAGACGCTGTGTTCTGTGTGTCTCTGTGTACAGACGCTGTGTTCTGTGTGTCTCTGTGTACAGACGCTGTGTTCTGTGTGTCTCTGTGTACAGACGCTGTGTTCTGTGTGTCTCTGTGTACAGACGCTGTGTTCTGTGTGTCTCTGTGTACAGACGCTGTGTTCTGTGTGTCACTGTGTACAGACGCTGTGTTCTGTGTGTCTCTGTGTACAGACGCTGTGTTCTGTGCGTCTCTGTGTACAGACGCTGTGTTCTGTGTGTCTCTGTGTACAGACGCTGTGTTCTGTGCGTCAGCCTCATGTGGTGGGGCGTTCGCCTCGTATCATTACTTTTGAGCACCAGATTCTCATCCAAAGACTTTGCTGATGTTCTTTCATTCAGAATTGTCCAACTCCAAACGAAACTGCGTTTACAGAAAATTTTCATGTCATTCGATGAACGACTCTGTCGCTTTCGAAAGTAACTCTACTGTCAGTTGAAGTGTATACCTCACCATCCCCTCCAGGAACCTCCACCGACAAACACGTACACACACACACATACACAAACACACACACACACAGACATACACAAACACACACACACACACACACACACACAACGCGACAAACACACACACACACACACACACACACACACACACAAACCCCGACACACACACACACACACA
>JAWQFJ010001128.1:122933-129154 GCA_034096865.1 Theodoxus fluviatilis
ACTCTGTGCCGATTTTCTCCTCCCCCCCCCCCTTCCTTTATTCCCACCCCCGTCCCCATCCCGTACCCGAAGCAGTTCAATACGAGGCTTATGGCTGGCTGATCACATGAATTGCCTGACAGCGTTTAAATCTGATTTTCGTATTCAAAGTTTTCCGCCTGGTATCATTTTGCAGCAGAACCGGATAAAACATGCTTAATTATTTGGATCATTTAATCATGATACTTTTTTACCCATACGAATCTATAAAAAGCGTTCTCAGGTATCGCCGGTGGGTGCAGTGAGGAAGATTTCCCCAAAAAGCTCTCTGTGTAGGACACCAGGAGGAAGCCGAGCCACGCCTGCCAATGGGGGAAGACACGCAGCATTTCACGTAAGCCTCGGTAGGGGGACTTCTGAGTAGACGAGACGGCTGGAGATTGTCGCCGCAGCAGACAAGAGCCTGATAGGATTTGGGGATTCCAGACACATGAAGTCTCTTAAAGGACAGGTCCAAACCCGTCGTGATCAAGCTCTCATCAGCCTCAACACAAATAAGGTTTCTGCACCACCCACCCACCCGTGTCTCTGGAGGGGGGTGGAGGTGAGGGTGGGGTGGGGAGTTAGTTGCACCGATGACCCCTGGATGGGGTCAGGGAGGGCTGAAGACTTCAACTTCGCGCGGTGTACGTGTTTATTCACTGCAGGTCTGTCAGTCTCGTAAGAAACATTTTCCTCAGACAGACTGATCTGTAAGTCTTGACATGGAAAAATACAGTGCTTCGTCGGATGTTTCACTAAGTGTGTAGAATGTGCACAATGACATGGGTTTATGAACATATCTTTGGAAATAAATAATCACTACGAGAACTTAAGCAGACGCAGATACCACACAATGGTGATTAACAAGGCAATATAATGTTACCTTTGCACCTGGTGAGAAATGTTGAAGGAGAAAGTTGTAGAAAGAATTTTTTGTTGTGATCAATCTCTTTTGTTTTTTCTCCTGGGATCAGCTTTGAAAGTACACCAGGAAACTGGCTATTAGCACTTCCTCTATTATGTGACTAGAAATCTGAGATCTTAGAGAAGAATGTCACGTAGTCGTCCTCTTCATTTACAACAGGGACAAAGTCTTCATCCGTGGGAGTACTAAAACATTTATCTACTTGTCCACCCACTCCTCCCCTCTCCTTCCCCCTATTCGCCAGACTTAGAAACCCATCCCTCATGAGCAGCGACCAAGACAGTGTTTCATTCACATTCTCCCTCGACTCAGGAGGAGCCAGCCAGGTTGTGTCGGCCCATGGAATCAGTCTTCAGCAGAGACCGCGAGCAGTGCGCCATGCCTCGCTTTTCTGTGGAAACAGTGGTCTTCCCACTCTTGAAGGGTCTGCAGCTGGCCAAAAAGGCTGTGGTCATGGGTAGGCGATGCGTGGACAGCAGTGGCGATTTTCTCGGACTGTGGGAGCGCATCTCTGAGTTACAGGTTGTATTCTGCAACCCAGTGGTCACAGCCAGGACGCTGGACCTGCAGTCGCTCATGACTAGTAGGTCCGGCGTTCGAAGCTCAGCGGATCTTTTTGAAAAACAGTTTCTTTTCAAAGCGCTTATTTACATCACTAATCCCCAGCCAAAAGTAAGAATAGATATCAGATCAATCTAAAATGGAATACCCTGAAAATCTACTCTGGCGCATTCATCAGCCGCGTGGTTGGATATTTCCTTCCAGGAAGTTGAGATGGTGTTTGGAAAGATACGCGGATGACTTGAACGTCCAATCACGGATGCAAGGTTGCAATATAAAAAGCATGCACATTAATTTTCTTCCTTGGTGGAGCCAGTCCTTCATGCGAAAAGACACTTTCAATGCCCTGGTGTGCCGAGTCTGCCTTTTTCTGAAAGCCAGAGTGTTGACCCTGCTTCCGGCGAGGCGGGTTTCGGTACAAAAAGGTGACCGACAACGACAGAGCGATGGCTGCGATGGACAGCACTTTTTCGGTGTCTCCTCTTGTCCTCGAGCCCTGTACGCCATGTTTGCTGCAGGCATGCCTCCAGCGCTCGTGCGCATGACCGGACGGGGTAAAGAATGCATGCAGAAAATTGGGCGCACAGCCAGTGACAGGCAAATTGGCGCTCGCTGGACGGACTGTGGCGTCAAAAACGAATTGGGACACGCTTCCGAACCTCGTCCACATCCTTCAAAGTCCACCGACTTCTCCCCTCCTTGCTGCCTGGTCTTTTTTAGCTCGGCTTGGCATGCCGTTCCACCCCTAACCTCGATTTCGTTTCGCCAATGATTGCTCTTGCTGGAAAGAAACCACACTTCTCCCTCCCACTCCTCCCTGCATTCCAACAGTACCGTAGTTTTCGGACTGCAAGGCGTTTCTTTAATACAAGGCGCACCCCTTTCTTAAATGGGAAAAACCCACCCTATATCAGCCACGTTTTAGGCGCATCGCAGTGTTAGGCGCGCACCTTCTAGTTAACTAGAGATTTCGCCTACCGGCGAACGTGTCTCTAGCCAGTTGACATCACGTGATGGAAGGTTTTCGTCCGAAATATGCAAATGGTGGTCACACGAGAGGCTTGTGCGATAGCCGATCTGCTCCCTGACATACGCCGTTAAAGTAGCTTTAAGTCTATTCCGCATTCATTGCGAACTGAGCCAGAGTCACGTGACTCAGGTTCACAGAATGAGGCGCGCATCAACGTGAGTCCATTGCGATAACAGCATACTTGCCACGGACCGTCAACAGCGGAAATATATTACGAACCCCAAAACAGACAAACAAATCTTCGTCATCCACGTGTGGAAATTTATCGGTAAAACTACGGCTCAAGATAGCAGCACGTGCTGATCAATTCGGAGCCGCAAGGTAAGTGACACACGTTCATGTGTCGAGCATGATGCGTTTTCTGACTCGGCTCAGTCTGAGCTTCATCTCGTTCTGGCAATGCAGGAGTTATTGCCCTTGTTCCCGATGTAACCCACTCCAAGGTACGACCTCCCTGTACTTTTAGAGCTTGCTCCACTCCGCACATCAAAGTCCATGTCTGTCCTACTGTCCTCCACACTCTGCACATCAATGTCCATGTCTGTCCCATTACTACTGTCCTCCACACTCTACACCTCAAGGTCCATGTCTGTCCCATTACTACTGTCCTCCACACTCTGCACCTCAAGGTCCATGTCTGTCCCATTACTACTGTCCTCCACACTCCGCACATCAAGGTCCATGTCTGTCCTACTGTCCTCCACACTCTACACCTCAAGGTCCATGTCTGTCCCATTACTACTGTCCTCCACACTCTACACCTCAAGGTCCATGTCTGTCCCATTACTACTGTCCTCCACACTCTACGCCTCAAGGTCCACGTCTGTCCCATTACTACTGTCCTCCACACTCTGCACATCAAGGTCCATGTCTGTCCCATTGCTACTGTCCTTCACACTCTACGCCTCAAGGTCCACGTCTGTCCCATTACTACTGTCCTTCACACTCCGCACATCAAAGTCCATGTCTGTCCTACTGTCCTCCACACTCTACACCTCAAGGTCCATGTCTGTCCCATTACTACTGTCCTTCACACTCCGCACATCAAAGTCCATGTCTGTCCTACTGTCCTCCACACTCTACACCTCAAGGTCCATGTCTGTCCCATTACTACTGTCCTTCACACTCCGCACCTCAAGGTCCATGTCTGTCCCATTACTACTGTCCTCCACACTCCACACCTCAAGGTCCATGTCTGTCCCATTACTACTGTCCTCCACACTCTACACCTCAAGGTCCATGTCTGTCCCATTACTACTGTCCTTCACACTCCACACCTCAAGGTCCATGTCTGTCCCATTACTACTGTCCTCCACACTCCACACCTCAAGGTCCATGTCTGTCCCATTACTACTGTCCTCCACACTCTACACCTCAAGGTCCATGTCTGTCCCATTGCTACTGTCCTCCACACTCTGCACATCAAGGTCCATGTCTGTCCCATTGCTACTGTCCTCCACACTCTACACCTCAAGGTCCACGTCTGTCCCATTGCTACTGTCCTCCACACTCTACACCTCAAGGTCCATGTCTGTCCCATTACTACTGTCCTTCACACTCTGCACCTCAAGGTCCACGTCTGTCCCATTGCTACTGTCCTCCACACTCCACACCTCAAGGTCCATGTCTGTCCCATTGCTACTGTCCTTCACACTCCACACCTCAAGGTCCATGTCTGTCCCATTGCTACTGTCCTTCACACTCCACACCTCAAGGTCCATGTCTGTCCCATTACTACTGTCCTCCACACTCCACACCTCAAGGTCCATGTCTGTCCCATTACTACTGTCCTCCACACTCTACACCTCAAGGTCCATGTCTGTCCCATTACTATTGTCCTCCACACTCTACACCTCAAGGTCCATGTCTGTCCCATTACTACTGTCCTTCACACTCTGCACCTCAAGGTCTATGTCTGTCCCATTACTATTGTCCTTCACACTCTACACCTCAAGGTCCATGTCTGTCCCATTACTACTGTCCTTCACATTCTGCACCTCAAGGTCTATGTCTGTCCCATTACTACTGTCCTCCACACTCTACGCCTCAAGGTCCACGTCTGTCCCATTACTACTGTCCTTCACATTCTGCACCTCAAGGTCTATGTCTGTCCCATTACTATTGTTCTCCACACTTTGCACTTTTACAGTGCATCGCTAGTTGTTCTTGGTCACTATAAAACCTTCCCCTCGTCAATGCCCCCCTCCCCTCTTCCCCCTCCTCCCCTTCCTCCTTATCCCCTCCCCCCCTCCCCCCCTCCCCCCTCATCTCCCCCCCCCCCCCGCCAAGTTTGGTGTCAAAACGGTTTCCTCCATTTCTCCATCTACCCACCACCTCGGTGATGAACCTAATGTCAGGGTACCTGTTTCTTCCCTAGACACGGCCATCCTCCTCCCTTACCCCGTCATTCCCCCTCCCACCTTAATACCTCCCGCCTAATGTATCCTATCTCTCCAGCTACCAGCCCCCCCCCCCCCCCTTTCCCCCCGCCTACTTTGCCCTTCCACTCCCCTCCCATTTGTTTACATATCCCCCTTCCCCCCCCCCCCGCCCCCTTTGCTCTTTCCCTCCTTTTCGTCTACACCCCCCCCCCCGCCCTCTTTGCCCTCTTCCTCCTCTTCTTCTACTCCCCCTCCCCGTCCCCCCCTCCCCCGTGATGAAATTCTCGCCTTCTTCCCCCCATCCCCTCCCCCTCGCCATTGTGGCTCCCCTGTCCTCCCCGTTCCTGCTTCTCCCACCGGCTACCCAAGGCCCTCTTTTCCTCCTTCGTTTTCCTGTACGTGTCCCGCCTTCCATCATTGACAAAGAGACGCCACGACATTGTAAAAACTGCATGGGCAAGTCGAAAACAGGCGCTTGAATGCTCGCGCGCGCACGCACACACACACACACTCACACACACACACACACACACACACACACAGAGAGAGAGAGAGAGAGAGAGAGAGAGAGAGAGAGAGAGAGAGAGAGAGAAATTATAGAGAGAGAGAGATAGATAGAGAGAGAGGGGGGGGGGGATTTTGACATTTTCTTATCTTTAGGCCAACCGCCCATTACAATGTAACAAATGAGGTCACAAACGTGGAGTCATGTGACTTAAAATAAACTGCAATATTTATCTCGACATTTCATGGCATGCTAAATGTACATCAACACATCTTTTACTCTCGCCTTATTTAAGTGTCCATCAGTTGCATAATGTATGTTCTCGTTCCGAGATGTCGACTGATACTTTTTTCCTGTTTTTTAAATAATGCACAGGATACCGGTAAAATATCCTTTATTTTCCTTTTCATGTCAAAGGAAAGAGTTTAGGTCATTGCCTTATGGAACATAACAATGGCTATTGTTCTTTAGCTTGTAAACACTAAATCTTAACTCGTTTAATAAGCATGACGTACATTTTAAATCGTTATTGTTTTCAGGTAGTCTTCTTCTGCACAGTGATTCTTAAAAGCAGAATAGCAACACCAGTGTTGTTTTCCTCATGCAACTGATGGTTCTGGCCGTCTCAGAGTCTTTGTTTGAACGCCTTGAGAAAGACCTTCTCCTTGAGAGCACCACCGCTGAGCAACACGTAGGTTAATCTGTACACGGGCAGCACTTTTCTATGAGTGCCGTCCTATTCCTGCTTTGGGGTACATTTCATTTACTGAGCAAGAGACAGCCTTGCTTAGGGAGCCT
>JAWQFJ010001129.1:0-22500 GCA_034096865.1 Theodoxus fluviatilis
AAAAATCCTTATGGTGTCTTACCAGTCCTTTTGCCTTGAGTTTGGAACCGCTTCCGCTGGAACTCTTGGTACCTTTTCAGAAATGCCCAGAATTCGTCATAGTCACGGGTTCCTCTGATATTAAAAAACAAGGAAGAGAGAAAAAAAGATGCATCAGAATTACTGTGTTGTATTTTACAATATGAATGCATGTATGACAAAAGAGGCAGCTTTATGTTTGTGTGCATGCATGTGTGGATGCATGTGTGTGTACATGTCCATTTGTGCATGTCCCTGTGTGCCTTTTTACATGCTTGTACCTATGTGTGTGTGTGTGCGTGTGCATTGTTTGTGTGATCATGTATGTGTGTGTGTCTCAGCATGTGTGTGTGTGTGTTTGTGTGCGTACATGTGCATGTAATGTTTGTTTTCTTGTAGGCTTCTCTACATATTGTAAATTGTGGAATATTCAGTGACACAACAGATTGAAAAGGGGGGGGGGAATAGACATACACTGACTATGATACGGGGGGAAGGGGGGGGGGGGGCACGGCGGATTGTGCCAGAAGAAAAAGGCACCATCATTCGTTCATGAAACGTGAATATGTGTGTGTAAGTATGTGCGTCCGTGCGTTATGTGTGTGATTGCGTGAAATGACTGCTCTCTACCTTCGTATAATGTCTTCCTCGCGAAAGAAAATGCGATTCAGTCCTGACTTGTACTGTGTAAAATCGAAGTCAAAGTCCTGAACCTCTTCAGTATCAGATTGGTCGTGATCAGGTGACCGTTTTCCAGTTAGGTGATCGTAATCTCTACTCCGTGAAGAATGGGGGTACGCTCTGTGATCGGTTTTGGGGCGACTAGAGCCAGTAGAGGCAGAGCAGGGGTGAGGGGAAGCGTCATCCTCACGTCGACTGTGGTGATTCCTTCCTCTGCCTTGATCATCATCTCGTCGATCGCATTCGGATGAGCTACGTTTGTGTTTCTTATGCTTATGTCTGCGTTCTCTGGGAGGCAAATCGACAGAATCACGACGAGACATTTTGCTACCTTTGCGACTCAGTGTTTACGTGTTGTGGGAAGCCATGATACCGGAAGTAATTTAAAAACAAATGTATAAAAATTACGCACTGTGTAAAAAGCAGTAAATTATTCTGCAACAATATATTCACTATTTGGTATATACAACATTTATTGTTTCTAAGTTTTCTTTCGTTTGCAATATAAAACTCTTATAAACTAATACGAAAAGATGTGCATTTTCGATTTGTTGGATGTAGCGGGCACCTTATAAAAGCGCCATTTTCAAACGGGTGTTTTCAGTATTCCAGCTGAACAAGTGGCATAGTAATGGATTTTGCGGCAGCATCAGACCAGCGGCAGGAGTGAGTTAAACAAAGACTTTTGACAACATTTCGGCCGCACGTGTCATGGAATAACTCTTCCAATAATGTGTTTGTCGTTAAAGATTTCTGGTTACCTACGGATTATCTACTCTAGACTCTAGTGGACTGTAGACTGGAGTCACTGACTAATACTTTCAGTGATAGTGATACTCCTCCTGTAGACAGTGTAGTATGAACTACTAGTCTAAATGATAGTGGCGAGAAATTAGTGATACGATCGTTATCACGGTCATTCTATCATCACCGTGTAACTGGTAGTGGTAGTGAGATAATCCAAGACGAGTTGAAACAACTTTAATCCCCCCCAACGTTTAGATTGTGCAGTGAGGCGTTTGCTTACGAGTTACGTCACAGACATTCCTGTCTGCCTACCTGCCTGCCTGCGTGCGTGCCTGCCTGCGTGTCTGACTGCCTGCGTGTCTGTCTGTGTGTGTCTGTCTGAGTGTGTCTGTCTGTGTGTGTCTGTCTGTGTGTGTGTGTGTGTGTCTGTCTGTCTGTCTGTCTGTCTGTCTGTCTGTCTGTCTGTCTGTCTGTCTGTCTGTCTGTCTGTCTGTCTGTCTGTCTGTCTCAGTGTGCGTATCTGTCTGTCTGTGTGTCTGTCTCTCTGTGTGTCTGTGTCTGTCTGTCTCTGTCTGTCCGTGCGTCCGACCGTCCGTCCGTCCGTCTTTCTGTGTGTCTGTGTGTGTGTGTGTCTGTCTGTGTGTCTGTCTGTCTCTCTGTGTGTGTGTGTGTGTGTGTGTGTGTGTGTCTGTCTGTCTGTCTGTCTGTCTGTCTGTGTGTCTGTCTGTCTGTCAGTCTGTGGTTCTGTCTGTCTGTCTGTGTGTCTGTCTGTCTGTCTGTCAGTCTGTGGTTCTGTCTGTCTGTCTGTGTGTCTGTCTGTCTATCATTGACAGGGACTGCATGAGGATCTGTGTTACAGTCTAAGCAGGCACATCCCAAAGCAACAATAACAAGTGCTGTACGAATTGCGGAGGGTAATAAGCAAAAAGTAATCTAACAGATAATATTGATATGATGCCACATTTACTCAATCATCAATGGTTGTAGTTTAAGTTACTTAACTTCTTGTGATTGGCAGTTGTTGTTTTTGCAACTAGTCAGTTTTTCTTCTGTTTGCTTGACAGGTTTCTGGAGGAGTTGAAAAATAAAGAGTATGCTATTGTGGGGATTGCAGATGAGTATGACCTATCACTTGGTGGCCAGTTTTCAAAACTGGAAAGGGTAAGTAATGTTTGTGTATACCAATGGGTAGTGTGTGTGTGTGTGTGTGTGCTTGCATGCATGCATGTGTGTGCATGTGTATTTCATTCATTTTTAGTGGCTAGAAGTAGAACCAACTGTAATTTGTAAAAGGGGAACCATTTTTAGTGACTATACTCACTGTCTCAAGACTTTGCATATATTCAGTAACTTCAATGGCAGAGACAGTTTCCTATGTATACATATTCCCTAGCAACTGCACACTGATGTATTCACAAAGCCTGTATTGTTGCAGCTGACTGGAACCGTCCACTTAATCAAGACTGCTAATAACTGCTTCATGAACTGAAGTGTTTGATACATCTTGGACAAAATACGGAGTGGGGATAGGGCAGATTGCAATGGATATTTGGGCTATGCAGTAGTGACTTTAACGCTACATGGCAACATGATATGATCTGAATCTTGTTCTGTTGGATCTGAGTGATTTGACCCTGCCTGTCCCAATGCCCCTGGCTGCGTGGGGCTGTCCCTCGCAGAGCTATTGGAGCAGGCCTGAAAGACCATTAGCCTGGGGTTCCAGCTGGTGAGAGGGGAACCAAGCAGCTCTGACCACATGTTGCTCTGAATGCAGCTTTGCCCATGGATGTTGCAGGGGAAATCTGATGTCAAGAAGCTGTATATCCGTGCCACCACACAGTGCCTGCTGCTGAAGTGCTTGACCAGCCCACCTGACCCTGACTCCTGGCCTTCCACTCACAAAGCAGGTACGGAGCATCTGGAGTATCTGTTCCTGTGTGAGTGCCAAGTTGCTTCTGGGCCCCAGCAATGTTACTTGAAGTTGAAGCCCCATCTTTTGATAGGCAGATGTAGCAGAACGCTCTGAGCTGAGATGCTTGTTTGATGTGATGATGCTTTTTGGCCTAGTGGTTAGTGCCTGATCTGCAGTCACTTGCTGCTTTTGGTCGCAGCGCTTGAAGCTGCGTGGCTGCCAGAGTTGCAACCTTGAACAAGATGCTTAATTTTAAAGTCGCATTGTTCCTTACCACCCAGGAGTAAAACTGGGTACCAGGGAGGGCACATCATTGTGCGATTAACCCTTGTAATTTGTATGCAGCCATTAGCCGGCACTGGGTTGGAATACTTCCCTTTGAGTGGAGTTAATGCCAGCAGCTGACTGTGTGCATCTTATTTGACTAGGTCTTATTCTAACCAGCTCTAATGAATGTTTGTGATCAGTGGCCTTAAATTGCCTACAAAAGCTGATAGGCCATAAAACTCCATTCATCCATCCACTAATCCACCCACCCATCCACCCATCCATCCATCCATCCATCCATCCATCCATCCATCCATCCATCCATCCATCCATCCATCCATCCATCCATCCATCCATCCATCCATCCATCCATCCATCCATCCATCCATCCATCCATCCATCCATCCACCTATCCCATCCCATCCCATCCCATCCCATCCCATCCCATCCCATCCCATCCCATCCCATCCCATCCCATCCCATCCCATCCATCCATCCGTCTATCCATTCATCCATTAATCCATATGTCTTCCTGACCCTGACAAAGGGAATTACTTGCTTTTATATGGCAGAAGACCTACCTATATTAGTGTCTGTTCTTATTAAAGTTCCATTATAGTTTACTGGGTAGATCTCCCCCTGTGGGTTCTGGGTAAGAATTGATCCACCACATCTCCATACGCGATTCATAAGAGGCGAATAACTAGGGACACCGTGACTTGAGATTAGCGTTAACTCTAAACTGTTCTAGTGATTTTCGTGCGTAATGGCCTTATATACATAATATAGCCTACAAGGCTGATAGGCCGTAAAACACTGTCCATACATCCATCCATTACTGGGTAGATCACAGGGTCTATCAAAATTCGAAAATTTGCATGCTAAGGATTGATAATGGTAGTACCAATAACTGCAATGCATTTGTGTGTAAATTTTTTCCCCCCACAGTTTCAGAGAAAGCACTGAAAGAATCCGCAGAAAAACTGAAGAATGCCAAACAAGACATTGAAGACATCAAGAATGACTTGCGCAAAAAGTGTGAAATCTCTGAGAAGAGTATGTATACATCACTAGATCTGCTTTACTTTTAGTGGCTAATTAGTGTATCAGGAATCTGAAACTAATTGACTATGCAGATCTGTTAGTAATCAGTTCTCCTGTAGCACATCAAGTACTTGTAACTTATTCAATTGTTTTCACACTAGATCATTAGATAATAAAAAAGGTGGTGGCATTTTGTGTGTGTGTTGTGCACACGTGCATGTGTGTTAATTAGTTCAGGAAAATTTAACTGACCACAGTCACTGTTTAATTTGTAAGTGTCTGTTTTAAGAAGTAAGAGCTTTACCACACACTCCAAAAGTAAACAAAAATGGTTAGAAACTTGAACACTCAAAGACAGTTGAAGATGTATGTGATGCAAATGACTACTAATGTGGGTTTGTATTTTGGCTGAAGGTCACGAGGAAGCACTCAAGAAAAAGGACATGCTGGAGAAGAAACTGGAGGACCTTGTTGACAAGGTGAGTCCTTGGAAGACAAAATGAAGACTTCTCTGCACATCACAGTTTTTTGGATTTGATGTGTCCTATGTAAGATGTAGGCATAGGCTTTCCTCGCACTCGCTAGTAAATGGAAAACAAAATGGAGACTTCTCTGCATTTCAGTACATATTTTTGGTTTTGGTGTGTCCTATGTACAATGTAGGCATAGGCTTTCCTCACACTCGCTAGTAAATGGCATAGCCATGTTCTCCACATGGAAGAGACACCCCACCCCCACTTCCACCCTTCCAGAGATTGGATCATTCATGGAGCCAGCCACTGTGTTAGAAAGCTAGTAGACAAGTTTGAGGATATGTACAGAAACAAAATGTAACAAAGATTTCACTGGACCCCTCCCACCCATTACACCATGAGTTCTACACCAGGCTGAGCAGATGAAGCAGAGTTTTTTGCTTCCAAAAATGAAAAATGACTCCACAACTCCATTGTACCAGCAGCTCCAACTCCTTTAAATGGTGCAGACATATGATATTAGGATTGGGATAGCTTGTGTCTAAAATGTGTCTTCTATACAAGGTGCTGTTCTTTGTTCTTTCCTGATCAGCATGTAGATTTCCTGTTAGCCCCTGCCCCCCCCCCCCCCCTTTTTTTTCCCTGCCGATCCCGAACTGGGGGGGGGGGGGGTTATTAGTGAAGCTTAACAATAAACTGCATGCTGTGTTTAAGTGAAAAAGCATATTCAGCAAAATAGACATTCTGATTTATGTTAAGGTAAATCTATTGTGTACATAACATTTTTTTTAACACACACACCACCCCGACCATACAAACCTTAAAGAAATGAAACATTAATAAAGTCTGGCCTACATACTGACCCAATATTTGTTGTTGTCATGTTACCTAAACCATACTCCTATCCTCCACTCTCTTCATTGGCTACCAGTTTCTGCTAGGATCCAATACAAAACCTCCTGCCTCTGCTTCAACTCTGTCTCTGCTGTCGCTCCTCTCTATCTGTCTCAACTCCTTCACATCTACACACCATCTAGACAACTTCGCTCTTCTTGCGACACTCGCATCTTCAAAATTCCATCCGTTAGGTCAAAAACATTTGGTCAGCGTACTTTTTCATACCAGGGTCCTACCACCTGGAACGCACTCCCCTTCTCAGTGCGTCATGCAAACACTGCAGCTTGCTTTCGGTCAAATCTGAAAACCCACTTGTTCTCTAAGTCGTATTGAAACTATTTCGTACTTGCTGAATGTTTCAGGCTCATGCTCATGTTTGTATATAATGCATGTGTGTGTGTCTTTACGTGTAGGATGCATGTTGTATTATAGCGTGCGTGTGTGCGTTTCATGTTCAGGCTCAGACTGTGTGATGATAATGTGTGCGTGTTTTTGTGTGCGTGTGTGCCTAGAGCTCCACTATGTACTTTTTTGACTGTGTGGAGGAAGTGCGCCTTATAAATAAACATATTATTATTATTATTATTATAACTATATTTTTTTATAAAGTTTTGCCGTGTGGATGAATAAAGCATTGTTGAATGATGTTGAATCTATTGCATTGTGCCATGTTGTATTGTTTCAGTGTAAGTTGCTGGAAACTCATCAGGTGCTACACATGACGGCAGTGTCTGAAGCTGGCAAAGTCCTCAGCAGGGAGGACGACGTGGAGGAGTGCATGGAGAAAAAGGTGGGGAAGCTCTCTCACTAGCAACATGTACTTGCCAGGCTGATTGTAACAACACAGAGATGAACAAGTTTACATGCCTGCAGGAAACTGCAGATACCCTGTCAAAACTTTTATCTCAGTGGGTGGGGGTGGGGGGTGGTCACTACAGAAAACTTGAAAATTAAATGCCATGCTTTTCTGTTTGGAGTATGATTTTAGTCTCCTAGAGGAACGGCTGGGAATAGTTGGAGAGGTGGATGGATGGATAGATGGATAGAGATTTACATGCACACACATGCATGCAAGCACACATATTCACTGTGGGATACACAGGTAGATGCAGACAGACAAAAGGAGCAGTATGAGGGGGTGAGGGTAGGAATGGGGACCACAGGACTAAGGCAGACAAAAGTCATCCATTTCAAAGCTAGCCTCAAGACCTAAGGTCAACAGACCAAAGTTTTCAATGACGAGCCGTCACTACATTACTAGCAAATGATGGATGGATGGATGAGTTTTATGGCCTATCAGCATTTGTAGGTTATGTAAGGCCATTTGGCACAAAAATCTCTTGAAATTTTTCATATCAAGCGCAAATTAAGTCACGGTGTGCTTATTTATTTGCCTTTTACAAATCGCTCGGGGAGACACGGTGGGTCAATTCTAATCCCCAACCCACAGGGGAATACTGGCAAATAAACTTGTCTCCGGCACCTTCAGAGCAGGCAAAGTCATCCATTTCAACGCTAGCCTCGAGACTGAGGTCAATTCTAATCCCCAACCCACAGGGGAATACTGGCAAATAAACTTGTCTCCGGCACCTTCAGAGCAGGCAAAGTCATCCATTTCAACGCTAGCCTCAAGACTGAGGTCAACGGATAAGAGTTTTCATAGATGAGCCTTAACTGCATTACTGGCAAATTAATTCTTGTCTCTGGCGTTTCTAGACAAAGAATCTAAAGCGGACACAACAGCGGCTGCAGCAGTGCCAGGAGGCCATCTTGGAGAAGCGGATGGAACTGGAGTTGGCCTGCGTAAAGCTGGAGAAGGTGCGGAGCCTGGGGCAAGGCCTCCAGACGGCATTGCAGCAAGCTGCAGATGCTCAGCAGAGTCTAGTCACCAATGCCACTAGGCAAAAAGAAAGGTAGGCACCGGCAGACAAACTGATAGACAGGCAGGCAGACATGCACGTGCATGCATGGGCTTGTGCACACACACACGCACACACACACACACACACATATGTGCACTTACGCAAGCATGTAGGCACAAATGTAAACACACAAACACACACAGTCATGCTCATGCAGATACATGTGCACACCTGCACACACACGCACACGCACATATACACCCATGCATGCATGGAGGCATGGATGCAAACACACACACACAGTCATGCTCATGCAGAGGCACACATACACACACACAAACACACATGTACACACACACGCTTACACACGCTTACACACACACACACACAAGGAGTGGAAAGGGTGGGATTAGGTGATAAAAGAGAGGGAGAAAAATGGCCGTATCAACCGATAAATGTTATACTCCAGTCTTACAAGTACATATTCCAAAAGCAGTGGCTCATCCCAAAAGATAACTGCTGCAATTGCTTTGGATTTTGTCTGCTGTGACATTTCATTTGTTAATGACCATCTCCCTTGTAATGTCGACCAATTTGGGGTTGCTCCAGGAAAGCTGAAAATCTGTAAGTTTTGCAGATTTTTTAAAATTGACATCACTTCATAGCAGATCAAATCCATGGCACAGTCAGTGACTGACGCATCTTAGCTCTCAATTTTCAAATGCTGGGCTAAACTCAGAATTCTATTCCGGAGAACTTACACTCACTACTCACTGGGAGGACTCACTCACATTTCACGTTTCTCACTTCACGTTTCTCACTTCACATTTCTCACTTCACATTTCTCAGTAGCATTTGTTGCACTTGTTGCTCTCTCTCTCTTGCCCTTATATACAGTCACAACTGCTTTTAGAAGTGCAGGGATCAATCTAGCACAAACTAGGTCAAGTCTAGAATGACATCACTTCATACACAAAAATAATCCCATATGAAACTAAGTCACCTAACTAGGCAGATTACTGTGTCAAAGAAGCCTTTGAAATAGCTGGCAACTTCCACAAAGACATACAATTTTGGGTACTTGACAACACATACAAAAATTGCCAGACTGCCGTAAGACCTCCCCTTGATGTCTATGACTGTCTTTCAGGCTGCAGCAACGGATGTCAGACCTGGAGAAGCTGAGTGGCATACAACTGGGGGACGTGGGAGCGAACTGCCTCACGCTGTACTTTGTGTGCGATGCTCCAGACCAGAAGGAAATGACCGCGGAGGTGACCCTGGTGTTTGGGGAAACGGACATGCTGGGCTTCCCTGTCCTCACAGAGATCCAGGTCCAGTAGAAATGTTTCCTCCCTGTCAGTTCCCTAAGTAGGTTTGCACTTGTTCTGATTGTGGCCTAGAAAACTTCTCCATCCATGCCAGATTGCCTGCCTAATCGAGATGTTGGTGTCAAATTCCTATGTCCTGTGTATGGTTTGTGAGATCTGCGGAATGAGTTTGTGTGTGTGCGTGTGTATGTGTGTGTCTTTGTAAGTGTGTGTGTCTTTGTAAGTGTGTGTGTCTTTGTAAGTGTGTTTGCGTGTGTCTTTCTGTGTGTGACTTTGTAAGTGTGTGGTGTGTGTGTGTGTGTGTGCATGTACGTGTATGTGTTTGTGTGTGTGATGTGTCTTTGTAAGTGCAGTGTGGTGTAATTGTGTGTATGTGTGTGTGTGTGTGTGCATGTATATGTGTTTGTGTGTGTGGTGTGTCTTTGTAAGTGTAGTATGGTGCAATTGTGTGTGTGTGTGTTAATTTCTATCAAAGTTCACTGGAAAATGAAGGATGCTGGTTCCAGTACCCAATTGCCACAAAGTACATGCTGTAACAGCCTCACAGTGCCGATACTGGATCATGGATCTGTTGCCAGACGGATGCCTCGGGTCTGCAGGTGGATGACTTGATGGCCAACCCTCTGCTGTGCATCAACCCGCCCAGTCTGGTCACACGCCTCAGGGCACGCTGGCTGGCCCACGTCCCCCTCCTTTCTGAAATACAGCAGCTCCATGAAAGGTAGGCTCGGCTTCCTCTACTTTCTGGCAGGCAGAAACTCTGCCACAAGCATTAGGAATGACTTTGCTGTCGTAGAGCAGTTCCATGCAGAGTAGGCTTGGTTTTCTCTGAGGAATATCTGTGCCATAGATGCTGTGGAAAGCATTTGACTTGGCTGTGTATGTGGTGCAGGTTTGCTAAGAAAACAGAAACTTGTTATGTTCTGTCTGCTTGGTGTAGTTTGCTATGGAAGCCTTCACTGTTAGGTACACATGGTCCACTTTGCAACTGAAATCCACATAATCCCTCGACTATTCATTCTGTGTAGTGTTGGTTTACCAAAACATTCGACACATCCTCTTGACTGTCCTGTGTGTATGTTAGCATTTCGGGCGCTAACCAAAAGGTAGTTTTTTCAGTCCCCGCCTGTGGTCCTACATTTTTCCTGTCTGTCCCATGCAGGGTTTCGGCTCTGTATGTTAAACTGTATGCTTATAATTATACCATAACTAGTCGATCATTGCTATATTACAACCTTTCGGTTTTTTTGTACTGTCATGTCTGTGTGCTGCAAGTATACCAAGGACACTCATCAGAACTACTCAATAGTTGTGCCCGTGAACACCATGACCAGCCTATCTTAGCATGCTCTTTTCCTGTTGAGGAGCAGGATCGTGGTGGCTGCAATCCCAGCACTCAATGCCCCCTCATCTGCTGCAACCCCGGGCTGCAGGGCTTTTAGAGCCTGCTCCAGTAGCTCAGCCAGGGGCAGCCCTAGGCAGCCTGTGAGGCTACCAGGAGGGCATGGGAATGTGGTCAGATCATTCAGATCCAATCATGCGTTAAAACCACACTGGGAGATCAGTCCTAACCCACATGCAACAACAGACTGGTCGCCAAAACCTGCATCCAACCTCAATGAGCATCACTACAGGCACGTAGCAATCTAACAACAAAAAAAATCAGCACCTAGCCCTCACTCGATCTTCCTTCTGGCAAGATTGAATCATTATTGTGGTGCAGGGGTGAAAGGTAGAGGTATGGTTTCATTAAGCAACTTATGCAAGTCTGGGTCTCAAACTGCTTGACACTTTTACCCCCTGATCACTGACTGTGGACCAACCCTTCACTGTGTGTGCTGCAAGATCATCGCATTCTCTACTGGACTGTCTGTGTGGTGCAGGTTTGCGGTGGACTGGGTCCCCGAGGAGAACTGTCTGCGGGCCATAGTCGGACAGGGAGGCAGCATTGTGTGCACATCTGGCCGTCCCCCCCACCTACCCCCTCAGCAGGGACATCACCCTCACCAGCATCCAGGGGGAAGACATTCCTGACCTGACCCAGCTGAAGGTAGTGGATTAGCTCATCCTTTAGGAAAAAAAAGAAGTTGTGGTTACTGTATTCTAGTCAATTCCTTTTTTTTTCTGCTGACCTTTTTTTATAGATTGTGCAAAGAAAAAATAGACAAAAAGAAGAGAGTAAATGGTGAACTTTATTCTGTTGCATCTTTAATAATAATAATAATTTATTATATTTATAATGCGCCTTATCCAGTGGTTCTAAGCGCACTTAGGCCTCGGTTTATTAAGGTCTCATCCGAAGGACCTGGGGAGAGGCCCTGAGGAGGGCCGTTTGGTAGCCCTAAAGAGGGCCATTTGGTACCCGGTTTCACTCCTGGGTGGGGAGAAGCAATGGGAGTTAAGCATCTTGCTCAAGGATGCAATTCTGGGGACCGCGCGGCTTCGAACGCCGCACCCACTGGCCACAGCGGCTGTAGGTCCAGCGCGCTAACCACTCGGCCACCTCACCTCCCTGCAAGCAATCAAGAAATTCATTATCTGAGTTTAAATATTTTTTCTCCAGTGAAACAGAAAGTTCAAGCTGACCTACCAAACCCCTTTTATTATGGGGGGGCCATGTTACCACAACCAAAAAAAATTTTTTTTTTGGGGGGGTCTTAGTGCTAGACAAATTGACGTATTGTAGAAATGAATGATCCATTTCTTTCAGAATAAAGAGGTGTATTGTTGTCCGTGTGAGGTCGGGATTGAAAGATTTGATACAGAGTTAAAACCTTACTGGTACAAATGGAGAACAGCTCACGGGTAGAGGTTTTCTTCATCAGCTGGAAGTTAAGCTCACAGATATTTCAAGGCCTCTTCATCCGTGGGTGCTGTTATGCGGTGTGAAGAATGGATGCTGGGATAGACTAGGGAGACCTATTTCTTCCCCAACCTGTAGAGATTGTATGCTTTTCCTAGGATTACTTTAGTGAACAAAGTGTTTTCTGTTTTTCCTTGCCAGCCTCAGCATGGATCGTCACTACAGGAGTGGGTTTGCTTCCTTGAGGACGAGTTTGGAAAGCCTTGAAGCTGCCAGAACCTGAAGACCAAGAGATGTGAACTTCGTCTCAGAATGGCACACGGAAACTACAACGGCATCCAGAAGTTGTTGCAAAGTGTTGCTGACACTCTCATGTTACCTGTCTGTAGGGATGAGTAATCATTGCTTGAAGAATGGGGGAAACTGATTTGCAACGTCTTCATGACTAATCCTACAGTGCATAGATAGTCCAAGGAGCAAAGATAAAGATTTAGTTTTTGTAGCAACACATCTTCTGTGTCTGGGTCAAAAACCCATTTCCATTTTATTCCCAGATCTTAGGGCCACTTGATCAATAACTTACTGGCTCCTGATGATAGACAGGGAAAGGCAGAGAGGACACACACAGACAGGCAGACAGGTCACACACAGACAGGCAGAGAGGACACACAGACAGGCAGAGAGGACACACACAGACAGGCAGAGAGGACACGCACAGACAGGCAGAGAGGACACACAGACAGGCAGAGAGGACACACAGGCAGAGAGGACACACACAGACAGGCAGAGAGGAGACAGGCAGACAGGTCACACACAGATAGGCAGAGAGGACACACACAGGCAGGCAGAGAAGACACACACAGACAGGCAGAGGGGACACACACAGACAGGCAGAGAGGACACACACAGACAGGCAGAGAGGACACACAGACAGGCAGAGAGGACAAACAGACAGCCAGAGAGGACACACAGACAGGCAGAGAGGACACACACAGACAGGTGCCAGCACCCTGGGGAGTAATCCAGCCTGGTGCTGGCGTACAGCCGCATACAAGGGTCATTCCACTAGTGTGTGTGTGCCAACACCGCCCTCAAGGGCGTCTGGTTTTACTTCTGGGAGAAGAGAGGCATCAGCCCAAGGATGCACCTCAAGGATTTGCGCAGATTCAAACTCCATCACTCCCAGCACCAAGCCCTGAAGGGCGCCTGGTTTTACTTCTGGGTGAGGAGAGGCATGAGCCCAAGAATGCAACACAAGGATTCACACAGATTCAAACACCACCACTCCCAGCACCAAGCCCTGAAGGGCGCCTGGTTTTACTTCTGGGTGAGGAGAGGCATGAGCCCAAGAATGCAACACAAGGATTCACACAGATTCAAACACCACCACTCCCAGCACCAAGCCCTGAAGGGCACCTGGTTTTGCTTCTGGGTGAGGAGAGGCATGAGACAAGGATAGAACACGAGGATTCACACAGATTCAAACACCACCACTCCCAGCACCAGGCAAGGGCCTGGTCACTGGATATGAGCCCCGAATGAAGGTAGTCCACTTATCTGTGGCAAAACTATCAAACAAAAACATCTTGAGTAATTTATTATGTTTGATTAAGAACTAAAACTACGTCAATCACAAGTGCTGGTAAAAGCTAATGTCTTTACATTTTAAAACAGTGGGTCAATCAGTTGAAAAGTGGATTATAAATTTGTAGCGGGCAAAACGATTCCTGAAAATGAATTGTTTGGAAGGGCTCCCAGCAATGTCGTCTTTCTGGGAGGAGACAAACTACAGGTGTATATTGCTTGTGCATGCTGCAAAATGTAGTTTGCAAGATACACTAAAGTGCATCTTTCTGTTTGACATGTAATGTTTCACTGTATGTTCTGTTCCTGTGGATTAGCAAGTGCTATACTCTGTGCTGGCATATTCCATAGGTTCTCATTTCTTCTTGACAAATTTGCACATGCTGATGATGGGTAGCAAGCAACCATGTCTTTTTTCCAGATAAAATCATCTTGTCCTGTACAGTTCTATTAGGTGACTTGGTGTTTCTTTTGTATGCAAAATAAATAAGGTAAAGTGCTTTTGTTTATATTGTAACTGTTCCAACATTTGATGGGGGCTCAAACCACACACACTCTTACCCCCTGGTCATTGGGCTATTATTGTAATCACTCAACACCATATCAACTCCCTGGGAAGCACACAACCAGGCTGTGGATGAATGTGCCCAAGTTAGTGTTCACAATTTTCCAGCATGGCCCTCACAGATACCCGTTTTACTTCTGGGTGGGGAGTAGCAATGTGAGAAAACACCTTGCTCAAGGGAGGCAACTCTAGGATCTGTGCAGTTTCAAATGCTGCACCCACGAGCTGCAAGCGACTGCTGGGACGTGTTTGACCCTCTCTCCGGTGGCTTTCAAAGAGCTAATAGTAATAGCTCTGTGGAAGCCTTCAGATAGAGGGGTTGAACGTACCCCTGGTCAAGCATACTGACCACTCAGCCTTCAGATAGAGGGGTTGAACGTACCCCTGGTCAAGCATACTGACCACTCAGCCACAGAGCCCTGCAATACAAAGATATTCTTGAGATGAAAAATGTTTATTTCGTTCCGAGTGGTCGGTCATTGGCAGTTTTTTCTGCACTTGCTTCTTGTTTGGAAAAAACAACAACATTACAATGAACAATGCATGCCTTCAGTCCATTTGATGATATTCTCCATTTTGTGCTATACATATCGATGCAAGGAGACTTGCTTATCAATCACAAGGTTTTACAGCCTATCATTCGAGGCACTTGTCAAGACAATACTATTCGTGGAAACAATACTGCTAGAATACTGAAGTTGTACAATGGAACTACATAAGCCAGTTTCACACAATCTCTCTTCATCACAGGATCTTTGGCATCCTTCGGGTGAGAAACAACAGCTGATGAGTCTGTATCTGTTGCTCTGGGTACAGTGGATAGGGTAATAAAACAGGGATAGGACAGGGAGAACTTTGACTGTTGGAACGCCTACTAGAAGTAATGAATAAATGTGCAAGTCGAACAGAAGAAAACGTTTGTGCAAATGTGCCAGCATAGAATGTCACTCATGATCAAGTGTCCTCTGTATTAGGATTGGCACCATTTCACTCATGATCAAGTGTCCTCTGTATTAGGATTGGCACCATTTCACTCGTGATCAAGTGTCCTCTGTATTAGGACTGGCACCATTTCACTCATGATCAAGTGTCCTCTGTATTAGGATTGGCACCATTTCACTCGTGATCAAGTGTCCTCTGTATTAGGATTGGCACCATTTCACTCATGATCAAGTGTCCTCTGTATTAGGATTGGCACCATTTCACTCATGATCAAGTGTCCTCTGTATTAGGATTGGCACCATTTCACTCATGATCAAGTGTCCTCTGTATTAGGATTGGCACCATTTCACTCATGATCAAGTGTCCTCTGTATTAGGATTGGCACCATTTCACTCATGATCAAGTGTCTTCTGTATTAGGATTGGCACCATTTCACTCATGATCAAGTGTCCTCTGTATTAGGATTGGCACCATGTCACTCATGATCAAGTGTCCTCTGTATTAGGATTGGCACCATTTCACTCATGATCAAGTGTCCTCTGTATTAGGATTGGCACCATGTCACTCATGATCAAGTGTCCTCTGTATTAGGATTGGCACCATTTCACTCATGATCAAGTGTCCTCTGTATTAGGATTGGCACCATGTCACTCATGATCAAGTGTCCTCTGTATTAGGATTGGCACCATGTCACTCATGATGAAAATGTACAAAAATCATTGATTTCCACCACAGCTCATGATACATAATTGGTTGGTAATACTAATAATAATACTAATTTTATTTCTTGCTCTGATACATGAGAATTCTTTGTGGGGATTTTCACACCCCTGGTCGCTACTGTGCAGCACCCGGTACTGGGTTTTACTCCTCAGTAGGGGAGGCAATGCGGGCTAAGCACCTTGCCCTGGGTAGGGGAGGCAATGCAGGCTAAGCACCTTGCCCTGGGTAGGGGAGGCAATGCAGGCTAAGCACCTTGCCCTGGGTAGGGGAGGCAATGCGGGCTAAGCACCTTGCCCTGGGTAGGGGAGGCAATGCAGGCTAAGCACCTTGCCCTGGGTAGGGGAGGCAATGCGGGCTCAGCACCTTGCCCTGGGTAGGGGAGGCAATGCGGGCTCAGCACCTTGCCCAAGGATGCAACTCTAGGATCAGTGCAGAACTGAACACTGCACCAGCCAGCCGCAAGGCGAGTGTCTTCACCACTGTGCTACTAGAGCCCCTACTTCACCACTGTGCTACTAGAGCCCCTACTTCACCACTGTGCTACTAGAGCCCCTACTTCACCACTGTGCTACTAGAGCCCCTACTTCACCACTGTGCTACTAGAGCCCCTACTTCACCACTGTGCTACTAGAGCCCCTACTTCACCACTGTGCTACTAGAGCCCCTACTTCACCACTGTGCTACTAGAGCCCCTACTTCACCACTGTGCTACTAGAGCCCCTACTTCACCACTGTGCTACTAGAGCCCCTACTTCACCACTGTGCTACTAGAGCCCCTACTTCACCACTGTGCTACTAGAGCCCCTACTTCACCACTGTGCTACTAGAGCCCCTACTTCACCACTGTGCTACTAGAGCCCCTACTTCACCACTGTGCTACTAGAGCCCCTACTTCACCACTGTGCTACTAGAGCCCCTACTTCACCACTGTGCTACTAGAGCCCCTACTTCACCACTGTGCTACTAGAGCCCCTACTTCACCACTGTGCTACTAGAGCCCCTACTTCACCACTGTGCTACTAGAGCCCCTACTTCACCACTGTGCTACTAGAGCCCCTACTTCACCACTGTGCTACTAGAGCCCCTACTTCACCACTGTGCTACTAGAGCCCCTACTTCACCACTGTGCTACTAGAGCCCCTACTTCACCACTGTGCTACTAGAGCCCCTACTTCACCACTGTGCTACTAGAGCCCCTACTTCACCACTGTGCTACTAGAGCCCCTACTTCACCACTGTGCTACTAGAGCCCCTACTTCACCACTGTGCTACTAGAGCCCCTACTTCACCACTGTGCTACTAGAGCCCCTATGGTAAGAACTCTTCAGACAAAACCAGAAAATCAATCCAGTTTTGATTAAATTTCACAACGTTAGTATGGAATATTGCAACGATTCACTACAGCCATGGATTTGATGTTCTCGTCTTGCCCTGAAAATTCATTGAATCCTTGCTTCCTCCTTCCTCCTGTGGGTTCTGGGTAAGAATTGACCCACCGCGTCTCCCTACGCCATTCGTAAGAGGCGAATAACTAGGGACACCGTGACTTGATTTGCGTTTACTCTCAACTGTTCTAGTGATTTTCGTGCTTACTGGCCTTAAATAGCCTTCAAAGGCTGATAGGCCGTAAAACGCCATCCATCCATCCATCCTTGCTTCATCCACGAAAACTTAAAACAGAAAATGACCCAGTCTGCATTTGTAGAGACAGCAAACAAAATGAGTAGTATTCAACACATCACAACATGAAATCTCACAATACAAAAAACAAACTGAAACTACCTACTGCAGGAAGGCCACGAAGCAGAAGCAAAAACAAAAACAGGCGTTATCAACAGATGCAACATAATGGCATTGGAAAACAAAAGATATGGAAATATCCCCCTAGTGCAGTCCTGAATAGTCATGAACCTGTGCAGGTAAAGTCCACTCAGCAATGCATAAATAACTAATGAGGCCACACACAAACATAGCTGTAGCTGCCATAACCCGACTGACCCTCTTATTTTCTGCTGACCCTTAAATTTATTGGGGGGGGGGGGGGGGGGAAGGAAAGAAAGAAATTGACAATAAACAAAGAACTGCATGCTGTCTCATCTTCCCTGCCCTGTGAGCACTTGGGAAATTCACTACCTTGGTTATTTTTAAAAAAAAGCTTTTTCAGTGAACGAAAGTTAGGTTTATGTTCAATTTGGTTTCTTATAAAATGAAGAAGAAAAAGCTTGGGCCAAGCTAAGGATCCTTTTTAAATCTTATCCACAGCTATATTTTGTGTGTGGCCTGATTAGTAAACCGAAAGCATACTAGAATTTGTTCCGTTTACTTGAATGGATCTTCGATGCACTGCTTTGTAAACTTGGCATTCAAAGGTCAAAAGAAATTTCTTCCACAATTTTGGACAAGTGAACTTCACATACGATGGAAGCATTGCAATGCTGGCCTGGGGAACTTGACACTTGTAAAGATAAAAGCACCACAGCCCAGAGAATTCCAAGATGCAATGATGCTCCTCACTTGAATAGCAGTATAGGATATAACAAAATATATCAAATCATACCCTGCATACATAAACAAAAGTAAACTAAACGAGAAAGTCCTGAGATTGATGTCTTCAAAACAAAAGGAGATCAAAAGCTTCATAACAAATTTGTACCTGTTGCCAATACAAGTTGTACAAAATCCCTTTACTTCTAAAAGTCATATCCACTTTCTATTATTCCATAATCCATTCCCCTGCAACATCTAGGTATTCTGCATCCACATACTTTATCCACCTTTTCTATGATTGGTGAAAAAAATCCACACGGTCCATTCAACATGCAAATACATTATATGTCTGCAATAAATTTAACACTGTTTAACATGCTCCAGAAACCATCACCCTCAAAAATTGCTCACAGATAAGTAGATCTATGAGACAGACCACATACGCCTGAGGCCCATTCAGATGGCCCACTTCTCGCAAGCGCTCACCTGAACAGAGGGTTTTGGAGAAGCAGGGAGCCCTGCTACCGATCTCTGTTGCTGCTGCTACTAATACTCCACTACTCCTACCACTACTACTAGACTAGCAGAAATGAGAACGCACATTCATGAGGTGAGCACAACGAGATCTTGCAAGCACTCACCCTCATGAACAGGCCTCAGGTCTATAGAAGACTGAAGCCACTCAAGAGAGGTATGAGCAATTAAGTTGTGACAGGCTAGCGGCCTAACAAATAAAGTTGTTCATTCACTACAAGACTGAAACCCACATTATGTAACACTCAAAACTCGAAAGACAGATTCAAGTCATTTAATCTGCCTCAGTGCAGCACCTCTCCATAGCATTCCTGCTCTCAAGGAGGAGAAATTGAACTTGGGGAAAGCTACATTCAAGTGGTTCCACAAGGCATACCACACCTCTGCTGACAAGTGTTTCTAAACAAATACATGCAAACAGGGTGTCTCCATGAATACCGTCAGAAGAAAGCTTTGTGCTTTGGACACTGGGAGGGCACATCACCAACACCACATGGGTCCCAGTTCTACATCATGCCTAAAATGAATTATGCCAACACCGGTCTTCTTACCAGAAGCAAGGGTGATCTACACTAGGTCAAGGCCTATCTACACCAGGTGTAAGTTAATCTACACCGGTGCAGCTACATATTTGCAAGCTGACCCAACTATTTGCAGCCTGATTTACATATGGTGTAACCTCATGTATCTCAGGTGCAACTTAAGTGTGGATGTCAATTTATCCACACATGCAATATGATCTCTAATGTGTGCAACAGGTCTAAGGCAACCTACTCTGAGACTAGGAGCAAGGTGATGCACACCAGGTCTGCCTCGATTTACACCTGATGCAAGTTGACCTACACTCAGTGCGGTGTGATCTTCACGAGGTGCATGCGGATCTACACCAGATGCAGCCTGATCTCCAGAGGAAACTCCCCTGTCTGGTCCAGGGGCTGGCGGAAGAGCTGCGCATGCTGCCAGGCGTTCTCGCCCCGGCCTTGGGACAGCGTTGCTGTCAATGACAATACTTTGCACTTGCCCAGTTTCAGAGTCTTCCATGAATTCAGCTCCTCACCTGAAAGGAGGGGGAAGAACTGTTTAAATTCCAGAAGCACGTTTATACTCTAGCACTTTCCCTAAGTGTACATTTATCACCTCTATGAAAATGATGAAAAAGAGGTTTCGATTAGAAGTTTTCAAGGTCAGACATAGTGTTTCAATCAGACTTGCACACTAAGAGACAAGTAAATTGGTTTTAAAGCATGGGATTCTACAATCCTTACTGGAGATTCCAATTAACAACATTTCAGGAAAATTCAATGATGGCTACAGTTCAGAGTTGTGTCAAGTCCTCTGCAGAAGTATCATCAGTTTGTCCACTGCTCACCTCTGAAAGTGTGGGTGGTGCTATCACAATGCACAGTCCATACAACTGCTCCATTCTCAAATGTTGCACTCCTTGCAACTAGCTCCATGCTCTTCACCTTCAGGTCTGTGTCTGAAAACACACAGAGAAACCAGTGAAACTATGATGTCAAACACACAGAGAAACCAGTGAAACTATGATGACAAACGAATGGAAGGAGTAACACATGGCCCAAGCCACTCAATGCTTCTCTCTTCAGCTGGAACCCCTGGGTGCGGATCTTTCAGGGCCTGTGCTCCAGTAGCTCCACCAGGGGTAGCCCTGATCAGACGGAGAAGCTACCTGGGGGACATTTGGACAGGGTTGGATCAAGCCCAACCCATGCAGAACAACAACCTAGTTCCCAAGTGCCATATCCACTCCCAACAACATTGTTACACATACCTACCACTCAAACAGAAAAATCAATAATAATCACTCACTCACCATACAATAACTAACCAATATGACTCTAGCACCTATTAATGGAAATTATTACATTTCCATTCTCAGACTAACTGTACTGCTATCAAATTTCGTTGCTTTTCAATCAATGATCAGTTACAAAAGTTGCTAGATAAAATTCAGGAGGTTAATCTACCTGTCAGAGAAGCCAGTCTTCCACGTGCATGCACTAACTTCAAAATGGCTCCTTGAGCCAGGCCTATGTGTCCTTCCGAGCAAATCAGCTCTTCAGGCCTTGCTTCCATCCCAAATTAGAACAAGAAGGGCAAAGCCCATACGACTCACATGCTTGACCTTGACCTTTATTTGACCTTCAGATGACCTTCAAGGTCAAGGTCAAACAACTAAACCTATCAATGACATCATACACTAAGAAATGCTTTACACATTTTTCCTACAAAAATACATGTGACCTTGACCCAAGGTCAAGGTCATCAAAGGTCATGCAACACAAAGCTGTTAATTCAAGACATAGGAAGCACAATGGTGCTTATTGGCACTTTCTACCATGAGATATGGTCACTTTTAGTGGTTCACTACCCCATTTTGGTCACATTTCATAAGGGTCAAAGTGACCTTGACCTTGATGATATGTGACCAAATGTGTCTCATGATGAAAGTATAACATGTGCCCCACATAATTATTAAGTTTGGAAGAGTTATCTTCCATAGTTCAGGGTCAAGGTCACTTCAAAATATGTATACAATCCAACTTTGAAGAGCTCCTGTGACCTTGACCTTGAAGCAAGGTCAACCAAACTGGTATCAAAAGATAGGGCTTACTTTGCCCTATATACCATATATAGGTCAGGTATCCAATCTCAAAAACCTCAGAGAAAATTGAGAAAATGTGAAAAATGACTGTTTTTTAGACAACATTTATGGCCCCTGCGACCTTGACCTTGAAGCAAGGACAAGTCACTATGTATATTTTTTTAGGCCTTGTCATCATACACCATCATGCCAAATTGGGTGTTGATAGACTTAATAGTCTCTGAGAAAAATCCAACGTTAAAGTTTTTCCCGGACGCCCGGACGCCCGGACGGACGACACGGGTGAGTACATAGACTCACTTTTGCTTCGCATGTGAGTCAAAAAGCATCATGGTACACAGAAACAAGTCCATCACTGAGAAGTCAAACTTTAAACCAACTGACCTAATCTCCACTGGCCTCACAGGCTGAAACTAAAAAAAACTTAAATCAAGCATTCAGCAGCTTACATGTACACATTAAATTAATGATTAATACATTCAAAAGTCCTCACCAGTGAAGTCGAATTTCCAGATGGCAGACCCCGACTCCGACCCTTCTGTCCTGGCCAGGTATGCCTGTCTCCAGTCGTTCTCCTCCTTGCGGAGCACACCAGTGACCTGGAACAGGTAGCTCCCCCACCCTGGCGACCTCTCACCTCCAGCAGACACCCGGTCATAGAAGTCACGGGCGCAGTTGTAGCGGATGTGCAGGGACTCGCTGTCACGCTCCTCCTGCGTGGGTCGGATGATGTAGCCCGTCTCCCCTCCACCAAGCTCCCCTCGGGCCTGGCGCCAAGCCAGGGAGCCCGTGGTCCTGCCGCCTAGACCATGACCCACCGCCAACTTTGGGGTGAGGAACTCCACCAGCTCCACCACCATCCTCTGCTTCATGACCATCTGGCGTGCCTGCGGCAGCCTGCTCACCATCTGGCTCCATAAGCGGAAGATGGTGGCACCAAGCCATGTCTCGCTGCACTCGTTCCGCCGTGCGAGAACCTCGGCATGCTTGGCAGAGTAGCGCCA
>JAWQFJ010001129.1:27500-34163 GCA_034096865.1 Theodoxus fluviatilis
GCACAAACAGAAACAAGAGCTGCGCATTTACCACGGCCTCAGCGAGAGAGGAAACAGAGCACTGGTTTTCACACTGAAGAGAATCAAGAGCTCTTGGCAACTTTCCCTGCTCCTAATCGCTCTCAGTGGAGCTTACTGCTTAGACAAGAAAAACAAAAAAGTTTAGGATGTGGTTCTCTCATTCCAGACTTTCATTTCTAAACTTTACATATCTAATTCACATAATGGAGAGAGGAGACATGAGGTGAAGAGTCAGGTTCATCCCCTGGGTGTGACGCGAGAAACATGATTTGCTGATGAGTAATGCATTGCATATCGAAAATAGCGCTCTGTTTACCTCAAGGAATCCCATGTCGAAGAGGATTTCCAAAGCTCCCGACACAGGAAGCAGCTTCTGTTGCACTACATTATTCGAAAGTTTGATACGCCTGTACTTGTCTTCATTGGGATGGGTGAGTATGTTGCTCGCAAATCGCAACAAAACATTGGAGGCTTCTATTGAATCCTCTCGACTGTTATCGTCGAAGAGTCTCAGCACAGACTCGGTGCTCGGCGCCATCATGGCAGTCGACAGGGTCTTACAAAATACTTTCCAGTAGTTGTTGTCTCAGCGAGACACGACAAAAATAACAGTACAATTGCATGGATACATGAGATTGATTTTTTAACAATGTGATTGCTGTTTTATTATTTGAATAAGCTGATCATGTGATTCTGCTTCATATTATTCCATTAATCCATATTTTGAGGTATACTTTGTTGAAACATGGCGGCATCCTCAGATCAGGTACTGTATCAGATTAGCAAACAACCACTCCACATTTGAGCGATTGATATCGTTCTTGTTGGTTTTGCTATAAATAAATGGCCATTCCTTTTACACTGGTTTTTTATTATCATCATTCCATTATAAAAAGCTGAACGCAAAATTTCGATAACTGAATGTGGCGAGTATAGCCTTAGTAACTAGTAACTGCTTCACGTTTTAGTTTTACCTGAAATTTCCAAATAAGGAACAGCCGTGCCATTTATGTTGTATTCTTATTTCGCACTCATTACTATGTAATAATTCGAAGAATGCATTGGAAGTCAGTTTATTTCACGATCGATTGCCATCTAATGGAACCTGTTTGTAGAAATTCACGAGTGAAATACATACATAGAACTCTAGTTGAGACTCGGAATGATACCTCTTTTAATGGGCCTGGGTAAAGAACGAGCGAAGACGAGCGAAGACGAGCGAAGCCCCAGAATACGAGCAGGCATAAGGAAATTAAACATTTTTTACTTTTTCACCCTCAAATATGCAAAAAAAAGAGAAGAAAAGTCCATTTTCCCCCGTCGTCCTCAGCTAGGCCCTACTACAGTGGAGTCCGGATATAAGACGGGTGTTTGTCCAGCCGTTTGACCCGTGAAGTTGGGTGTGTGTGTGTGTGTGTGTGTGTGTGTGTGTGTGTGTGTGCGTGTGCGCGCGCGCGCGCGCGTGTGTGTGTGTGTGTGTGTGTGTGTGTGTGTGTGTGTGTGTGTGTCAGGGTCAAGGGAAGCAACTCCGTCATAACTCAATCACACAATCATGCGTGTACAATTATGTATACGTGTATCACTCTCATCTTGTGACAAAACAACAACATGAATGACAAAAGACTGAAAATAACAGGTCAATCAGAGACAAAACTAACAGGACAAAGAAAGAAAAATGATGGGAAACCAAAATTCAAGATTAACGTGAGGTGGAACAGGTGGGCTGAGAGTGAAAGAAGCGGGTGATGTCTGGCTGCACCATTGAAGCGAGTGCTGCTTTCTGAACTGCAACGCTAACATCATCAAGTTTCTAACTGCCGATAACCACGAGCCAAGGGCCAACTCAACGTCCTCGTTTTTGCCGGTTCGTTTTCGTTTTCGCGACTTGTCTGGGATGGTGGCAGCGGTGTCACGAATTTCCGCTTCATTTGCTATGATCCTCTCGAGTGTTCTCATCGAAATCCCCATCTCTGCAACAAGTTTTTGTCTTGGTTCTCCGGACTTTATTCTGTCAAGCATTTTCAACTTATCATACAGAGAGGTTGATCCTTTTTTTTGGTGTGGCCATGTTGGCAGAATTTGAGCAAGGAATGACTGTCTTACACTTGTGAGAGTGAGATCGTCTAGCCTGTGAACACTTCTCTCACCCTCTCGCGGCGTTGCTGCACTCACTGTGGCGGGAAGATTAGTTGTCAAAGTTGTCACTTGGTCTCAGCTGACCCGCCATATATAAGCGTGCTTGCCGTCATCAGACCCTGAGTTTTTAGTCATACAAATAAGGGACTAATGTAAAACTAGGCACAGACTTTATCAACATAAAACTACATTCATTTAAGAAGTCATTTACCTGAATTCAAATTAATGCATACAAAAAATGCAATTACAGATATTTGTCTACACAAAATATTAACTAAGATTTATGAACACAATAAAACAAAGGATCTCCATACTCTCAACCCCGCCCACCAACACCCACCCCACCCCCACCAAAATAAAATTTACTCTCATGCATGAGACGAATATCAAAAATATATATTTTTATACAAGTGGACAATTCATAAATTCTACACCATACAATGAACTTTATAAAGACGATAATCTATTCTAAGCAAACGAAAAAATACAAAGGGAAGAAAAACAAAGAATGAAATAAACCACAAAGGAATGAAATAAACCACAAAAGTAGATCTAATCAGAAGTGGGCTGTTGTCCCTTCGCTCGTGTTGAGATGAATGCAACCCACGTGAGTTAACGGGCCTAACAGGAAGTGCAGCGCGGAGGTGAATGCTCAATGTCGACCTTTTTTCGACAAATAAAATGTCATACTTGGCATTTTTAATAATATCAACATCAATCAGGACCATTAATTATTGTAGAACCGATCCTCGCGACCTCGATCGCTTTCGCTCGTTCTTTACCAACCTTCGCTCGTCTTCGCTCGTCTTCGCTCGTCTTCGCTCGTTCTTTACCAACCTTCGCTCGTCTTCGCTCGTTTCGCTCGTCTTCGCTCGTTTCGCTCGTTCTTTACCGACCCCGCTTTTAATTAGGTTATTTGCAAGTTCGCCGATATAAGAGATGAGATGAGTAACGAGCACAGCGTGAACTAAAAACCAACAACTGAGAACTCCACACTTTGGGACTGGATGCACTTCTGACATGCAGCCTTTATCGATGGGCATTGTAGTTGTACCAAGTATCCTATGTTCCTCTTCAAATACTGCAAACGTGACAAACAGGACCGCACTTAAAATCTGCCTACATCATTCTTTTTACACGAAAGTAGCCTCTCAGCATTTTAGAAACTGTCCTATCCTGTGATTGTCAGTGGTGTGATTAACTCAGTAAGACTATGCATGGCCCTCCTCAGTTGTGCTAAAGTTGAACTGAACTGAACTTTTATCATGAGCACACTGGCCATTTGAATAGATAACAATGCTGCAGTAATCACAAATATATTTAATCTCTTACATGATCAGCACTACATATCATTTCCTCATCCATGTCCACCAATCTTCACCCATCTCTACCCATCCCGATCCTTCCACCCCCATCAACACCCACCTACATTCTTCTCAACCTACCCAGGCTCAGCTCCCCACCCCTCTCCACTCTCACCTGCGTCCACCAACTTCCACCCATCTCCATGGCAATTCCCAGTCACTGGAGATGTTGCTTGCAGAAGTCATTGTAAATAACACATCTCAGCATGATAGGTTGGCCTCTTTCACTCTGCAAGTTCTTCAATGAGGAGATCTTATCCCACTCCTGTCTTTGAACAATGGTGACTGCAATGTAGTCCTGAATGGAGGATGGGTGAATAAAACTGTGACTGAATTTACACATTTATGCAATGCTCCCATGGTCAAATTCATGTGGACTAGCCAGATTAGACTGTTACAAGGAGCCATCAATAGTCCCCCCACCCCCTCCTCCACCCCTCACCCCAAGAATTTGGCCCTAGTTGTTCTTTTTCCCCTTGAAATAACATGTAATAAATGACATGTTTATGACAGACATATTCAGTCATCTTGACAGCACTGCAAATAGCTTATCACAAGAAAGGAAAACTTTCACCACATTTCTTTATAAATAGAACAGAAACTGTATTATAGTGGCTATATACAATACAATACAGAACAACACAATACAATACATCTTTATGCTGCTGTCACAGGATTATTTTGCCCACCACATGCACACACACACACACACACACACACACACACACACACACAGACACACACACACACACACACACACACACACACACACACACACACACACACACACACACACACACACACTCACACACACACACTCACACACACATGCTTCTTCTCTTGTCCGTCAGTTTTGATGAAGACCAGTCAGTCATCCTGGGGTTGGGGGGTCACAGCAGGTAGATGCATGTGCAAGTGGCTGACAAGGCCGATCCTTGCATAAAAGACTCTTGGGCAGTGAGGGCAGGAGATGGTGGCTGGCAGATGAGGTTTGCTGGCACGGTCTTTCCTGGCCAGCCACTTCTGCTCAGAGGCAGCAGTCCTGGTCGCCTCGTAGCTCAGGGCGCTCTGATGTACGGAGGCACACCAGAGGGCTCGGTCTTGGGCAATCTTCTCACAGGTGTCTAGGGAAGGCTTTCAGTGAGGACTTCACAAGTACACACAAGCACACACACACACTCACACACACACACACACACACACACACACACACACACACACACACACACACACACACACACACACACACACACACACACACACACACACACACACACACACACAAAGTCAACAGTGTGAATAAAAGACAGAAAATATATGTTTTTCAAAATGATTTTAAAAAGTATGAATTGTTTATTTTGTTTTGTTTTTTTCAGCCTGGGAGAAGAGTGAATGGCACAGTACAGGCATGGGGAAACAAAACAGAGCATGCACAGAAAATAGAAGTGATGAAGGAGATAAGAAACTTACAAGTCCAGTAAGTATGGCGTACACATCAAGAATCTCAAAGTCATGTGACTGGGCATGAGGCAACAAGGCTAAAGTTGGAAAAAGGACAATATGAGGTGTATCAACCACTGCATTATTTATTCGTTCATGAATATTCTAGAGAAAACATCATGTTTATTAATATTAGTGAAATCTTGAATTTTCACTGCAGTGTGGCAATTATATAATGGGATGTGCTGATGACTTTTCCCAAGTTTGCTCAAAACCTATTTATTCAGTTCTAAGTTTTTCCCCCCAGTTTTCTTGATCACATTTTGAAGAAGTGACGTTTGTTGTTGTTGTTCCTTACAAGTGTAAGTTATTTGGTTTTGTATGACTTTGCTGTTAATGTGTCTTTCTGTTACCCAGCACTTGTTGGTATGAGAGGTAGAGGTGAAGGATTCAGCTGAGCAGTCTTGCATGTGTCTGAGTGTAAACTAAGTTGATACTTGCTACTTTACACTATCATTTATGACTGTTTTGTATGTTTATGTGTTAGGGTGTGTGCGAGTGTGGATGGGTGTGACTTTCTAATGTAAAATATTTAGAGTTTTTTTTTTCAATTCTGAAAATGATTCAAGAAGCAACCTGTATCTCAGGTTCAGATGTATTCTTATGTTATGACAGCTGTGTAATAAATGAAATAATTTCCTCTTCCTACAGAATTCAAGCCATGGAAAGAGAAAAGACGACCCACATCTACAGCAAAAGAAGCGATTTCAGACCAGACTACATTCAGCTGGAGGAAATGGAGTCCAAAATAACTGAGGACATACAAAGTGAAAGTATGTACTTTTGAAAACTGACTCCATGACTCATGCTTCACATTTCCACTCATTGAGATATTTTAGTAACGGGGGTTTAAAAAAAAGGTCTTTTTGTAGTTCTTGATGGGTAGTAACACATGTACAGTTATTGAATTCATTAATGTGCACTGAAAAAATTATGAAACACATAAACAGTATAATTTCTATATAAACTGTGATTTTCTCTTGCAGAGGCAAAGCTACAGCAGCAGCTGGAGAAGATCAGCCATGCAGTGAAGAGATTCCAGAAGGAACTAAAGGACGTCAAACCCACTCCAGAATGTGAGTATGGAGATGTCACATTCTTACCACAAGATTCAGGTTTCATTCGTTGAATTCTTTATGAATTATCAAATGTATTTCCTTTTGGGGCTAATAACTGTACCAACCAACCAACAAACAAACAAACAAACAAACAAACAAACCAACCAACCAACCAACCAACCAACCAACCAACCAACCAACCAACCAACCAACCAACCAACCAACCAACCAACCAACCAACCAACCAACCAACCAACCAACCAACCAACCAACCAACCAACCAACCAACCCACCCTCCCACCCACCCACCCACCCACCCACCCACCGAGCATCCAACCAATCCACCTACCCACCCACCAAGCATCCAACTAATCCACCCACCCACCCACCCACCCACCCCCCACCCACCCACCCACCCACCCACCAAGCATCCAACTAATCCACCCACCCACCCACCCACCCACTGAGCATCCAACCAATCCACCTACCCACCCACCAAGCATCCAACTAATCCACCCACCCACCCACCCACCAAGCATCCAACTAATCCACCCACCCACCCACCCTCCCACCTACCCACCCAC
>JAWQFJ010001129.1:34173-44173 GCA_034096865.1 Theodoxus fluviatilis
ACAGGCTGCAATAACAGCACAAACAAAACAAGAGCTGCGCATTTACCACGGCCTCACGAGAGAGGAAACAGAGCACTGGTTTTCACACATGAAGAGAGAATCAAGAGCTCTTGGCAACTTTCCCTGCTCCTAATCGCTCTCAGTGGAGCTTACTGCTTAACAAGAAACAAAAAGTTTAGGATGTGTTCTCTCATTCCAGACTTTCATTTCTAAACTTACATATCTAATTCACATAATGGACGGATGTAGAGAATGAGGTGAAGAGTCAGGTTCATCCCCTGGGTTGACGCGAGAAACATGATTTGCTGATGAGTAAATGCATTGCAATATCGAAAATATCGCTCTGTTTACCTCAAGGAATCCATGTCGAAGAGGATTTCCAAAGCTCCCGACACAGGAAGCAGCTTCTGTTGCACTACATTATTCGAAAGTTTGATACGCCTGTACTTGTCTTCATTGGGATGGGTGAGTATGTTGCTCGCAAATCGCAACAAAACATTGGAGGCTTCATTGAATCCTCTCGACTGTTTATCGTCGAAGAGTCTCAGCACAGACTCGGTGCTCGGCGCCATCATGGCAGTCGACAGGGTCTTACAAAATACTTTCCAGTAGTTTGTCTCAGCGAGACACGACAAAAATAACAGTACAATTGCATGGATACATGAGATTGATTTTTTAACATGTGATTTGGCTGTTTTATTATTTGAATAGCTGATCATTGATTCTGCTTCATATTATTCCATAATCCATATTTTGAGGTATACTTTGTTGAACATGCGGCATCCTCAGATCAGTACTGTATCAGATTAGCAAACAACCACTCCACATTTGAGCGATTGATATCGTTTCTTGTTGGTTGCTTAAATAAATGGCCATATCCTTTTACACTGGTTTTTTATTATCATCATCCATTATAAAAACTGAACGCAAAATTTCGATAACTGATGTGGCGAGTATAGCCTTAGTAACTAGTAACTGCTTCACGTTTTAGTTTTACCTAAATTTCCAAATAGGAACAGCCGTGCCATTTATGTTGTATTCTTATTTCGCACTCATTACTATGTAATAATTCGAAGAATGCATTGGAAGTCAGTTGTATTTCACGATCGATTGCCATCTAATGGAACCTGTTTGTAGAAATTCACGAGTGAAATACATACCTGAACTCTAGTTGAGACTCGAATGATACCTCTTTTAATGGGCCTGGTGAAAGAACGAGCGAAGCCGAGCGAAGACGAGCGAAGCCCCAGAATACGAGCAGGCATAAGGAAATTAAACATTTTTTACTTTTTCACCCTCAAATATGCAAAAAAAAGAGAAGAAAAGTCCATTTTCCCCCGTCGTCCTCAGCTAGGCCCTACTACAGTGGAGTCCGGATATAAGACGGGTGTTTGTCCAGCCGTTTGACCCGTGAAGTTGGGTGTGTGTGTGTGTGTGTGTGTGTGTGTGTGTGTGTGTGTGTGCGTGTGCGCGCGCGCGCGCGCGTGTGTGTGGTGTGTGTGTGTGTGTGTGTGTGTGTGTGTGTGTGTGTCAGGGTCAAGGGAAGCAACTCCGTCATAACTCAATCACACAATCATGCGTGTACAATTATGTATACGTGTATCACTCTCATCTTGTGACAAAACAACAACATGAATGACAAAAGACTGAAAATAACAGGTCAATCAGAGACAAAACTAACAGGACAAAGAAAGAAAAATGATGGGAAACCAAAATTCAAGATTAACGTGAGGTGGAACAGGTGGGCTGAGAGTGAAAGAAGCGGGTGATGTCTGGCTGCACCATTGAAGCGAGTGCTGCTTTCTGAACTGCAACGCTAACATCATCAAGTTTCTAACTGCCGATAACCACGAGCCAAGGGCCAACTCAACGTCCTCGTTTTTGCCGGTTCGTTTTCGTTTTCGCGACTTGTCTGGGATGGTGGCAGCGGTGTCACGAATTTCCGCTTCATTTGCTATGATCCTCTCGAGTGTTCTCATCGAAATCCCCATCTCTGCAACAAGTTTTTGTCTTGGTTCTCCGGACTTTATTCTGTCAAGCATTTTCAACTTATCATACAGAGAGGTTGTATCCTTTTTTTGGTGTGGCCATGTTGGCAGAATTTGAGCAAGGAATGACTGTCTTACACTTGTGAGAGTGAGAGAGTCTAGCCTGTGAACACTTCTCTCACCCTCTCGCGGCGTTGCTGCACTCACTGTGGCGGGAAGATTAGTTGTCAAAGTTGTCACTTGGTCTCAGCTGACCAGCCATAAATAAGCGTGCTTGCCGTCATCAGACCCTGAGTTTTTAGTCATACAAAGAAGGGACTAATGTAAAACTATGCCCAGACTTTATCAACATAAAACTACATTCATTTAAGAAGTCATTTACCTGAATTCAAATTAATGCATACAAAAAATGCAATTACAGATATTTGTCTACACAAAATATTAACTAAGATTTATGAACATAATAAAACAAAGGATCTCCATACTCTCAACCCCGCCCACCAACACCCACCCCACCCCCACCAAAATAAAATTTACTCTCATGCATGAGACGAATATCAAAAATATATATTTTTATACAAGTGGACAATTCATAAATTCTACACCATACAATGAACTTTATAAAGACGATAATCTATTCTAAGCAAACGAAAAAATACAAAGGGAAGAAAAAAAAAGAATGAAATAAACCACAAAGGAATGAAATAAACCACAAAAGTAGATCTAATCAGAAGTGGGCTGTTGTCCCTTCGCTCGTGTTGAGATGATTGCAACCCACGTGAGTTAACGGGCCTAACAGGAAGTGCAGCGCGGAGGTGAATGCTCAATGTCGACCTTTTTTTGACAAATAAAATGTCATACTTAGCATTTTTAATAATATCAACATCAATCAGGACCATTAATTATTGTAGAACCGATCCTCGCGACCTCGATCGCTTTCGCTCGTTCTTTACCAACCTTCCCTCGTCTTCGCTCGTCTTCGCTCGTTTCGCTCGTTCTTTACCAACCTTCGCTCGTCTTCGCTCGTTTCGCTCGTCTTCGCTCGTTTCGCTCGTTCTTTACCGACCCCGCTTTTAATTAGGTTATTTGCAAGTTCGCCGATATAAGAGATGAGATGAGTAACGAGCACAGCGTGAACTAAAAACCAACAACTGAGAACTCCACACTTTGGGACTGGATGCACTTCTGACATGCAGCCTTTATCGATGGGCATTGTAGTTGTACCAAGTATCCTATGTTCCTCTTCAAATACTGCAAACGTGACAAACAGGACCGCACTTAAAATCTGCCTACATCATTCTTTTTACACGAAAGTAGCCTCTCAGCATTTTAGAAACTGTCCTATCCTGTGATTGTCAGTGGTGTGATTAACTCAGTAAGACTATGCATGGCCCTCCTCAGTTGTGCTAAAGTTGAACTGAACTGAACTTTTATCATGAGCACACTGGCCATTTGAATAGATAACAATGCTGCAGTAATCACAAATATATTTAATCTCTTACATGATCAGCACTACATATCATTTCCTCATCCATGTCCACCAATCTTCACCCATCTCTACCCATCCCGATCCTTCCACCCCCATCAACACCCACCTACATTCTTCTCAACCTACCCAGGCTCAGCTCCCCACCCCTCTCCACTCTCACCTGCGTCCACCAACTTCCACCCATCTCCATGGCAATTCCCAGTCACTGGAGATGTTGCTTGCAGAAGTCATTGTAAATAACACATCTCAGCATGATAGGTTGGCCTCTTTCACTCTGCAAGTTCTTCAATGAGGAGATCTTATCCCACTCCTGTCTTTGAACAATGGTGACTGCAATGTAGTCCTGAATGGAGGATGGGTGAATAAAACTGTGACTGAATTTACACATTTATGCAATGCTCCCATGGTCAAATTCATGTGGACTAGCCAGATTAGACTGTTACAAGGAGCCATCAATAGTCCCCCCACCCCCTCCTCCACCCCTCACCCCAAGAATTGGCCCTAGTTGTTCTTTTTCCCCTTGAAATAACATGTAATAAATGACATGTTTATGACAGACATATTCAGTCATCTTGACAGCACTGCAAATAGCTTATCACAAGAAAGGAAAACTTTCACCACATTTCTTTATAAATAGAACAGAAACTGTATTATAGTGGCTATATACAATACAATACAGAACAACACAATACAATACATCTTTATGCTGCTGTCACAGGATTATTTTGCCCACCACATGCACACACACACACACACACACACACACACACACACACAGACACACACACACACACACACACACACACACACACACACACACACACACACACACACACACACACACACTCACACACACACACTCACACACACATGCTTCTTCTCTTGTCCGTCAGTTTTGATGAAGACCAGTCAGTCATCCTGGGGTTGGGGGGTCACAGCAGGTAGATGCATGTGCAAGTGGCTGACAAGGCCGATCCTTGCATAAAAGACTCTTGGGCAGTGAGGGCAGGAGATGGTGGCTGGCAGATGAGGTTTGCTGGCACGGTCTTTCCTGGCCAGCCACTTCTGCTCAGAGGCAGCAGTCCTGGTCGCCTCGTAGCTCAGGGCGCTCTGATGTACGGAGGCACACCAGAGGGCTCGGTCTTGGGCAATCTTCTCACAGGTGTCTAGGGAAGGCTTTCAGTGAGGACTTCACAAGTACACACAAGCACACACACACACTCACACACACAACACACACACCACACACACACACACACACACACACACACACACACACACACACACACACACACACACACACACACACACACACACACACACACAAAGTCAACAGTGTGAATAAAAGACAGAAAATATATGTTTTTCAAAATGATTTTAAAAAGTATGAATTGTTTATTTTGTTTTGTTTTTTTCAGCCTGGGAGAAGAGTGAATGGCACAGTACAGGCATGGGGAAACAAAACAGAGCATGCACAGAAAATAGAAGTGATGAAGGAGATAAGAAAGTTACAAGTCCAGTAAGTATGGCGTACACATCAAGAATCTCAAAGTCATGTGACTGGGCATGAGGCAACAAGGCTAAAGTTGGAAAAAGGACAATATGAGGTGTATCAACCACTGCATTATTTATTCGTTCATGAATATTCTAGAGAAAACATCATGTTTATTAATATTAGTGAAATCTTGAATTTTCACTGCAGTGTGGCAATTATATAATGGGATGTGCTGATGACTTTTCCCAAGTTTGCTCAAAACCTATTTATTCAGTTCTAAGTTTTTCCCCCCAGTTTTCTTGATCACATTTTGAAGAAGTGACGTTTGTTGTTGTTGTTCCTTACAAGTGTAAGTTATTTGGTTTTGTATGACTTTGCTGTTAATGTGTCTTTCTGTTACCCAGCACTTGTTGGTATGAGAGGTAGAGGTGAAGGATTCAGCTGAGCAGTCTTGCATGTGTCTGAGTGTAAACTAAGTTGATACTTGCTACTTTACACTATCATTTATGACTGTTTTGTATGTTTATGTGTTAGGGTGTGTGCGAGTGTGGATGGGTGTGACTTTCTAATGTAAAATATTTAGAGTTTTTTTTTTCAATTCTGAAAATGATTCAAGAAGCAACCTGTATCTCAGGTTCAGATGTATTCTTATGTTATGACAGCTGTGTAATAAATGAAATAATTTCCTCTTCCTACAGAATTCAAGCCATGGAAAGAGAAAAGACGACCCACATCTACAGCAAAAGAAGCGATTTCAGACCAGACTACATTCAGCTGGAGGAAATGGAGTCCAAAATAACTGAGGACATACAAAGTGAAAGTATGTACTTTTGAAAACTGACTCCATGACTCATGCTTCACATTTCCACTCATTGAGATATTTTAGTAACGGGGGTTTAAAAAAAAGGTCTTTTTGTAGTTCTTGATGGGTAGTAACACATGTACAGTTATTGAATTCATTAATGTGCACTGAAAAAATTATGAAACACATAAACAGTATAATTTCTATATAAACTGTGATTTTCTCTTGCAGAGGCAAAGCTACAGCAGCAGCTGGAGAAGATCAGCCATGCAGTGAAGAGATTCCAGAAGGAACTAAAGGACGTCAAACCCACTCCAGAATGTGAGTATGGAGATGTCACATTCTTACCACAAGATTCAGGTTTCATTCGTTGAATTCTTTATGAATTATCAAATGTATTTCCTTTTGGGGCTAATAACTGTACCAACCAACCAACAAACAAACAAACAAACAAACAAACAAACCAACCAACCAACCAACAACCAACCAACCAACCAACCAACCAACCAACCAACCAACCAACCAACCAACCAACCAACCAACCAACCAACCAACCAACCAACCAACCAACCAACCAACCAACCAACCAACCCACCCTCCCACCCACCCACCCACCCACCCACCCACCAAGCATCCAACCAATCCACCTACCCACCCACCAAGCATCCAACCAATCCACCTACCCACCCACCCACCCACCCACCCACCCACCCACCCACCCACCCACCAAGCATCCAACTAATCCACCACCCACCCACCCACCCACTGAGCATCCAACCAATCCACCTACCCACGCCACCAAGCATCCAACTAATCCACCCACCCACCCACCCACCAAGCATCCAAACTAATCCACCCACCCACCCACCCTCCCACCTACCCACCCACCCACCCACCAACCAACCAACCAATCCACCCACCCACCCACCATCCAACCAACCAATCCACCCACCCACCCATCCACCCACCCACCCACCCACCATCCAACCAACCAATCCACCGACCCACCCACCCACCCATCCACCAACCAACCAACCAACCAGCCAACCAACCAACCAACCCACCCACCCACCATCCAACCAACCAATCCACCCACCCACCCACCCAACCATCCACCCACCCACTCTTCTTGTGGAAATGACTGCTTTGGAATACATGCATGAAAGCTCAATGATGTGATTAGAATATGAATTGTTTGATACTCTTTTTGATGTCATCTTTGGAATACACCTGTATTATTAAAAGCTTTATTCAAAATAACTGCTGTGGGAGCACCATAAGAAAAATAAAAATATCAGAAGCCAGAGGTTTCAGCCAATGAAGGGGTCATGGAGTGGCTGTGGTAGTGTAGTATGTTTTCACTTTTTGTGATCTACTGTGGAGAATGTCAATGCTCATTATCATCTTATGTTGGTTTACATGTATTTTCATACTGGCTGACAAATGTTTTTATATGTGTGTGTTTGTTTTTCAGTTGTTGAAAAACTGAAAGTGATCATGGAAGACATAGAAGGCACAATAAACTCCTTCAAAGAGCAGCAGAGACATAAGTATGTATTTTACCTTGTCCTCAACTTTCTGCGTGTCATCTCTCATCTCCTCACCCTACCCCCCACCCCATCCCCCACTCCCACCCTACCCCCCCAACCCCACCCCATCCCCCACTCCCACCCTACCCCCCCAACCCCACCCTACCCACCCCCACCCCCAACTCCCACTTCCCTTTTACCTCCATTTTTCTTCCTTTTTTCAGGCCCCTAGCTTCTGTGGTCTCAATTCCCTGATCACCATGTCCTCTTTTTCCATTTTGTCTGTCTCCATTGCCCTTGCTCTGACTTTTTTGCCTTCCTTTTCCTTGTTCTCCATTTTTATCTTGCACACTCTGTGTTTTTTCCTTCTATCTCACCTGTCTGCATTCTTGTTGCCCTTTTTTTTCAGTTTGGTCTCAGTCCCAGCTCCTAATCCCCCACCCCACCCACTTTTTTCCTCATTTGGTCCTGTTTCCCCACCTTCATTCCCCTCCTCAATCACCCCCACCCTCCACCCCCCTCTCCCCAACCCCCATTTTCTTAGCCCTCACATGCCCTGCCAACAATATCCTCTTGTCTACCATTTCATTTTGTTTATTCACTTTGTCTCCATTTCCATTGTCTGTTTTTCCCGTCCCAATTGCTTCTTTCTCAGTTTTGTCTGTTCCCTTTTCCTCTGCCTTTGTTTCCTCACCCATAAAATCCTTTCCTTTTATGTACTCTTCTTACAACCCCTGTAGGTTGGAGGTCAGAATACCCACCCCATCTCCCTACAAAATTCAAGACAGGCAAATAACTAGGCAGATTGAGACTTGATTTGCTGTTACTTTAACCCACTCTGGTGATTTTGTAGTCAATGGCCTTACATAGCATATGAAGGCTGATAGGCATTAAAACTTCCTTCCTTCCTTCCTCCCTCCCTCCCTCCCTCCCTCCCTCCCTCCCTCCCTCCCTCCCTCCCTCCCTCCCCCGTCCCTCCCTCCTCCGTCCCTCCCTCCTCCCTCCACTCCCTCCCCCCTCCCTCCTCCCTCCCTCCCTCCCCTTCCTCCCTTCCTTCCCTCCCTTCCTTCCTTCCTTCCTTCCTTCCTTCCTTCCTTCCTTCCTTCCTTCCTTCCTTCCTTCCTTCCTTCCTTCCTTCCATTCATCTTCCTTTATTCCTTCCTCCCTTCCTTCCTTCCTCCCTCCCTCCCTCCCTCCTCCCTCCCTCCCCTCCCTCCCTCCCTCCCTCCCCTCCTCCCCTCCCCTCCCTCCCTCCCTCCCTCCCTCACTCCCTCCCTCCCTCCCTCCCTCCCTCCCTCCTCCCTCCCTCCCTCCCTCCCTCCCTCCCTCCCTCTCTCCCTCCCTCCCTCCCTTCCTTCCTTCCTTCCTCCCTTCCATTCATCTTCCTTCATTTTTTCCTTCCTCTTCCCTTTTTTTTTCCCTTCTACCGACATTGTCCTTGCACTGCAGATATGAGGAGCTGCTGCTGGAGGAGCGGACCGCCACACAGGAGATTGAGGCTCTGGAGAAAAGGTTTGAGGCCTGGAACCACCAGACAGAAATGCCCACGTCCCGATCCGCCAACCCCAGCAAACCCCTGGCCTCAGCTCGAGATGTCACCAAAGATCTTCCCCCAGAAGTAGCAGCATTTGAGGTAGGGTCCTGGGCTACCAATGGCAGTGAATGGTTTTGCCTCTCCTGGCCTTCAGACAGATCCTTGTCCATCGAAGATTCTTCATGGTGCAAGTTGTAGAGGTCCTGTCTGCCTGTTTGGTTCTTAAGGCTGCACTGCCATTTCAGATTTGCATAGTGAAGGATTAGAGGAAAGTACTTGTCTCGCCGAGTGAGTGGAAGTTATTGATATGAAAAGTTATTGATATAATCAGTGAATGGACAGTTGGTGGGGCCTTCGGATGACCCTCTGGCTGCCCAGCTGTGGACATCTCAGTCTAAAACTCAAACTGTGGCCTTTTTTGAGAAAGTGTGAAAACTTGGAACATGTAGCCCCTGTGTGTCAACAATCATTCAGGTATTCTTGACTGATTGACTGACTGACAGATTATCTGAGTTTTGTTCAATGATTAATGAAACTATTACTATTCTTCACACATCGTTATGGACATGTATATATTTTCATGTTCTTTTTTCAAATGAAGAAGTTCCAATTCAGAATAATGAAAATGTTGATAATTGCCCCAGCTAATTTTCTTACCAACTTAAAAATCATATATGTGCTGTGGAGATATTTCCACAGGAAAGCTTTTATCAGGATGCCTCTGAGATGACTCATTATAATGTGACAAATGGTGAATATTTTGTTTTTCAGAAATTCCTGTCACAAACAGGGGGGCACAGAGGTGGCTGGGATGAATATGACCACGGCACATTTCTCAAGTTTCGAAACAGATACAAGGTGGGTGATTTATGATGTTTGCACCGAGAAGAGGAGCTGCCTGTTCAGTATTTTCATGTTGTTGTGCCACTAACTTTGTTACTGATCATTCAAGTGTTGCTTTTTTTTTCTCTTTCTCTCTCAAATTGTTGCACTTTTACTATTGATTGGACATTTTAAATATCATCATCATCATCATCATCATCATCATCATCATCATCATCATCATCATCATCATCATAATTTTCTTCTTCTTCTTCTTCTTCTTCTTCCTCCTCCTCCTCCTCCTCCTCCTCCTCCTCCTCCTCCTCCTCCTCCTCCTCCTC
>JAWQFJ010001129.1:49173-62259 GCA_034096865.1 Theodoxus fluviatilis
TACATACATACATACATACATACATACATACATACATACATACATACATACATATCAAAACACTTTATTGCAGAAAATTGATTACATTCATCAAGAGCAATATCAAAGGAATGCAAGCGTTACCACCTTCCACTTCGATGGCCTCATGGATAACTGAGCATGTTGGAGCTTTATGACGTTATTCTATTATACAACATTCGCCATGTATGATTGCATTTGGCCCTCTCTATATGTAACTATATCTCTTAAATTCTCTTCCACTCTCTCTGTATTTCTCTGTTTCTCTGTACTTCATTCTGTACCACTCATAGTCTCTCCGTCATTGTTTGTCCGTCCCTCCATCCACCCATATGTCTGTCCATCTGTCTGTCCGGCTCTGTCCGTCAGCTTGTCTCTGCCACCCTGTGGGACTCTCTCTCTCTCTCTCTCTCTCTCTCTCTCTCTCTCTCTCTCTCTCTCTCTCTCTCTCTCTCTCTCTCTCTCCCCCTATTTCCCCCCAATTCCCCCCTCTCTCTCTTCTGTATATGCATTTACCACATGGCATAGGTAGATTAGCACGCAGCTTGTATGTACCTGGTCGAAAACCTCTTTTAATAATATTATATCAAGCTGAGGGTCATCATGGGTGTGAGCTGGTCAGGTGAAAGTCAAGGACTTACAGTTCGCGTCATTATGTGACCTCGTCTAGCCCAGACTCTTCTTGATCCAATCATCACCGAGATGCTGAGGTATTTTGCAAGGCCTTTGCTCACTCTCTTGGGTAAGCCTAGTAGTGTCAGGCCTGGGACTACGTGTCGGTGCACGGTTCCAAGAGAACCTATCACCAGGACAACGATCTTGGTGGAAAATACATACATACATACATACATACATACATACATACATACATACATACACACACACACATACATACATACATACATACATACATACATACATACATACATACATACATACATACATACATACATACATACATACATATATACATATGTCTCAAATCACTTTATTGCCAAAATAGGAAACATACAATTTTCCAATATGCATTACATGTGCACGCTTGGATGTTTAACCAGTTCTTCTCAAAGCAAGTAATCTCCTACATTGATATTGACACTGCTTACAAAGGTCACTAATACGCCTTTGCGACCACTTTTCTTTTACTAATTGCACTCTCAACCCAATCATGAAGGACTGTTTAATTGTTTTCTGGTAGTGGTGTTTTTTAATTAATTTTTGTATTTTGTTTTGTTTCAAATATCTTTTGTATGACGTACTTATTCTCTCTCTCTCTCTCTCTCTCTCTCTCTCTCTCTCTCTCTCTCTCTCTCTCTCTCTCTCTCTCTCTCTCCCTCCCTCCCTCCCTCCCTCCCTCCCTCCCTCCCTCCCCTCCTCCCTCCCTCCCTCCCTCCCTCCCTCCCTCCCTCCCTCCCTCCCTCCCTCCCTCCCTCCCTCCCTCCCTCCCTCCCTCCCTCCCTCCCTCCCTCCCTCCCTCCCTCCCTCCCTCCCTCCCTCCCTCCCTCCCTCCCTCTCTCTCTCTTCTTTTATTTCCCAGCCTTTCTATTTATTGGCCACCATTCATCCCTTCTTCATGCTCTGCTTAACTACCCCCTTTTTTCTCTTTGTTTTCCGTACTCTAAATCTCACAGTTTGGCATAAGCACGCTCAGTTTTTTCCTCATACATAAATACATACATACATACATACATACATATTAATAAATAAGTAATAAATACCTTCATTGAGAGGATGCCATCCTGATACACTAATCAAGACCAATGACTCACTCATGACTCTGTAACTGAAAAGGTCAGGTCATGCTGTTTGCAGGAGGAGGTCAAGGCCATGGTGCTGGTTCACAAGCAGCAGAGGGAACAGGAGGAGGAGTTCCTACGCCTGGAGCAGGAGCATAGGGAGCTGGAGGAGCAGGAGCAGAAACGGCGCGCAGCCCTACGTGGCATCGCCAAGTTCCGACAGAGAGTAAGCACAGAGACTTTCACTGACAGCTACTGTCACAGATTGTGTGGTCTTCATTTGCTAGCTTGCTGCTGCAGCATTTGGTAGAACCAACAAAAGTGTTAGTTTCCTTGATGTTTCATTTGTGTAAGTGTCAGGTGCAAAGTCTTTTCTCAGTATGGATGAAATGGTCACTTGCACAATCTTGTCTACCATGTATTCGCATGGTTTACCACTTCTGACTCCTCTCTCCCACTTGTGTTTCTCATTGCCTCTGCCAAGGAGATGAAGTTTAAAAAAAATATTGTACTTGAAAGGAGGATGATGATGACATGTTTAATGATTCTGATGGCAATGGCTGTAGTGACAAAGGTGATAGTGATACTGGTAGTGATGATGTGTTCTTGGTTTGCTATTTGACTGTGATGATGATGACGACAACGATGACGATGACGACGACGACGACGACGATGATGATGATGATGATGATGATGATGACGCCTGCTTTTCCAGGACCAGAGGACAGTGGCGGAGAGACTGGCCAAAGATCAGGCCAGGAGAGAGGAGGAGCGGGAGAAGGAGCTAAGGCTGGAGAGACTGAAGAGCCAGGTAAGTTTGCACTGGGGCAGTCGCTCTTGGGATTCTCTCACATACAGTCCTGGTTGTGTTTCTTGAGACAACTTAGAGGGGTTAACTTCTAAAATGAGGTATTTTGTCTTCATCCAATCATTCATTAACTCAATGTCTGCACAGAATTACACAGAATCTCAGCCCAATCCTTGCCTGCTGTACAAGTGGGGTGATCGGTTCCCACTGACCCCAGTAACCGCTGATATAATGTATTTGTCTTCATCAAGTCATTCATTGATCTGACTAAATGTCTGTTAACAGAATTACTCAGCATTTCACCCCTATTGCTTGCTGTACAGGTGGAGGTGTCAGTTCCCTCAGACCCCAACAGACTACTGCAGCCCACAAAGGGCTGGAAGGAGAGACTGAAGGACCCAGGGCCTGTCAACAGTGGCCCCCTTCTCCACATGCCTCACAGGTAACGCCCATGTCACAGTGTCCCTGTTCTCCACATGCCTCACAGGTAACGCCCATGTCACAGTGGCCCCCTTCTCCACATGCCTCACAGGTAACGCCCATGTCACAGTGACCAGTTCTCCACATGCCTCACAGGTAATGCTCATGTCACAGTGGCCCCCTTCTCCACATGCCTCACAGGTAATGCCCATGTCACAGTGGCCCCCTTCTCCACATGCCTCACAGGTAATGTCCATGTCACAGTGGCCCCCTTCTCCACATGCCTCACAGGTAATGGCCATGTCACAGTGGCCCTGTTCTCCACATGCCTCACAGGTAATGCTCATGTCACAGTGGCCCCCTTCTCCACATGCCTCACAGGTAATGGCCATGTCACAGTGGCCCTGTTCTCCACATGCCTCACAGGTAATGCCCATGTCACAGTGGTCCTGTTCTCCACATGCCTCACAGGTAATGCCCATGTCACAGTGGCCCCCTTCTCCAAATGTCTCACAGGTAACGCCCATGTCACAGCGGCCCCCTTCTCCACATGCCTCACAGGTAATGCTCATGTCACAGTGGCCCCCTTCTCCACATGCCTCACAGGTAATGGCCATGTCACAGTGGCCCCCTTCTCCACATGCCTCACAGGTAATGCCCATGTCACAGAGTCCCTGTTCTCCACATGCCTCACAGGTAATGCCCTTGTCACAGAGTCCCTCTTCTCCACATGCCTCACAGGTAATGCCCATGTCACAGTGTCCCTGTTCTCCACATGCCTCACAGGTAATGCCCATGTCACAGTGGCCCTGTTCTCCACATGCCTCACAGGTAACGCCCATGTCACAGTGGCCCTGTTCTCTACATGCCTCACAGGTAATGCCCATGTCACAGTGGCCCCCTTCTCCAAATGTCTCACAGGTAACGCCCATGTCACAGCGGCCCCCTTCTCCACATGCCTCACAGGTAATGCCCATGTCACAGTGTCCCCCTTCTCCACATGCCTCACAGGTAACGCCCATGTCACAGTGTCCCCCTTCTCCACATGCCTCACAGGTAACGCCCATGTCACAGTGGCCCCCTTCTGCACATGCCTCACAGGTAATGCCCATGTCACAGAGGCCCCCTTCTCCACATGCCTCACAGGTAACGCCCATGTCACAGTGGCCCCCTTCTCCACATGCCTCACAGGTAATGCCCATGTCACAGTGGTCCTGTTCTCCACATGCCTCACAGGTAATGCCCTTGTCACAGAGTCCCTGTTCTCCACATGCCTCACAGGTAATGCCCATGTCACAGTGGCCCCCTTCTCCACATGCCTCACAGGTAATGCCCATGTCACAGTGGCCCTGTTCTCCACATGCCTCACAGGTAATGCCCATGTCACAGTGGCCCTGTTCTCCACATGCCTCACAGGTAATGCCCATGTCACAGTGGCCCGTTCTCCACATGCCTCACAGGTAATGCCCATGTCACAGTGCAGTGGCCCCCTTCTCCACATGCCTCACAGGTAATGCCCATGTCACAGTGGCCTGTTCTTTACATGCCTCACAGGTAATGCCCATGTCACAGTGGCCCTGTTCTCCACATGCCTCACAGGTAACGTCCATGTCACAGTGACCCTGTTCTCCACATGCCTCACAGGTAATGCCCATGTCACAGTGTCCCTGTTCTCCACATGCCTCACAGGTAATGGCCATGTCACAGTGGCCCCCTTCTCCACATGCCTCACAGGTAACGCTCATGTCACAGAGGCCCCCTTCTCCACATGCCTCACAGGTAACGCCCATGTCACAGAGGCCCCCTTCTTCCATGCCTCACAGGTAACGCCCATGTCACAGTGGCCCCCTTCTCCACATGCCTCACAGGTAACGCCCATGTCACAGCGGCCCCCTTCTCCACATGCCTCACAGGTAATGCCCATGTCACAGAGGCCCCCTTCTTCCATCCCTCACAGGTAATGCCCATGTCACAGTGGCCCTGTTCTCCACATGCCTCACAGGTAATGGCCATGTCACAGTGGCCCCCTTCTCCACATGCCTCACAGGTAACGCTCATGTCACAGAGGCCCCCTTCTCCACATGCCTCACAGGTAACGCCCATGTCACAGAGGCCCCCTTCTTCCATGCCTCACAGGTAACGCCCATGTCACAGTGGCCCCCTTCTCCACATGCCTCACAGGTAACGCCCATGTCACAGAGGCCCCCTTCTCCACATGCCTCACAGGTAATGCCCATGTCACAGTGGCCCCCTTCTCCACATGCCTCACAGGTAATGCCCATGTCACAGTGGCCCCCTTCTCCTCATGCCTCACAGGTAACGCCCATGTCACAGTGGCCCTGTTCTTCACATGCCTCACAGGTAATGCCCTTGTCACAGGGCCCCCTTCTCCACATGCCTCACAGGTAATGCCCATGTCACAGTGGCCCTGTTCTCCACATGCCTCACAGGTAACGCCCATGTCACAGTGGCCCCCTTCTCCACATGCCTCACTGGTAATGCCCATGTCACAGAGGCCCCCTTCTCCACATGCCTCACAGGTAATGCCCATGTCACAGTGGCCCCCTTCTCCTCATGCCTCACAGGTAATGCCCATGTCACAGTGGCCCTGTTCTCCACATGCCTCACAGGTAACGCCCATGTCACAGTGGCCCTGTTCTTCACATGCCTCACAGGTAATGCCCTTGTCACAGTGACCCTGTTCTCCACATGCCTCACAGGTATGCTCATGTCACAGTGTCCCTGTTCTCCACATGCCTCACAGGTAACGCCCATGTCACAGTGGCCCTGTTCTCCACATGCCTCACAGGTAATGCCCATGTCACAGTGGCCCTGTTCTCCACATGCCTCACAGGTAATGCCCATGTCACAGTGGCCCCCTTCTCCACATGCCTCACAGGTAATGCCCATGTCACAGTGGCCCTGTTCTCCACATGCCTCACAGGTAATGCCCATGTCACAGTGGCCCCCTTCTCCACATGCCTCACAGGTAATGGCCATGTCACAGAGGCCCCCTTCTCCACATGCCTCACAGGTAATGCCCATGTCACAGTGGCCCTGTTCTTCACATGCCTCACAGGTAATGCCCATGTCACAGTGGCCCCCTTCTCCACATGCCTCACAGGTAATGCCCATGTCACAGTGGCCCTGTTCTCCACATGCCTCACAGGTAATGCCCTTGGCACAGTGACCCTGTTCTCCACATGCCTCACAGGTAATGCCCATGGCACAGTGGCCCCCTTCTCCACATGCCTCACAGTTAACACCCATGGGTGTCTGTACAGTGTGTGTGTATGGGGAAATGTATGTTTGCTGTTAATCTGGTTTATCAAATCTATACTGGGTATGTTGTGTGGAGACATGTGTTAATGCTTCTGAATGATTAAGTCTACACAGTTTGTGTACATGGAAACATGTGTCAAGCTGTTCAGTCCCGTCTCCATTTCATCATTGTATCAAAGCCACTCAAACTTGCCATCATAGAAAAACATGTAAACAGAAGATGATTCCTATCATGAATGTGTTATTCGGGTTTCTGTGTTGCAGAGCTGTGCCTTCGTGGAGACAAGGGCTGCACTGATGTCTGGGACATCATGCTGTCTGGCAATCTCATAGAATTCTATACGTCCAATGCCATCCGATCTTCAGCCCACCCACCCTCAGTTCCAACCCCCCACGTCATCTTGATACCCTTTTCATTATCTCACTCTTCATCCATAAGCATTGTCCCACCCATCCCCATCCTCACAAGTTAACCCCTCAATATGTGTTCCCCCTTGCCATGACCAATCCCCACTCCACCCCCCAGCCCCTCACTCCTCCCCTCCACTCAAGGTCATGACATTCTCCACCCACCCCCACCCCACCCCCCTGCCCCCTATCCTCCACTCAAAGTCATAACATTCTCCACCTACCCCCACCGCCATCCCCCTGCCCCTCGCTCCTCCCCTCCATTCAGGGTCATGACATTCCCCACTCCCTTCCCCTGCTCCTCCTCTCAAGGTCACAACATTCCCCCACTTCAAGTGGACATCAGCCAGGGGTACCCCGGCTTGCCAGCTGTCCTGTAGAAAGGGTGGTTGCATCCTTACATTGTGCCTGACTTAGGGATAGAGAAAGATTCTCAAAGGTCTGGTATTTTCAGGATTACTTATTATTTATTTTCATTTCGGGAAAAGGGTATCGGTCAGTACTCCATGATCCAGGGTTGTGAATGAGACAAGTGCTCTTCGTAGTTCCTCCCCCTATACTGGCTCATTGTGAGCCAGAGAATGGACCTCCAGAATGTGAGCTGTTAATGACAATGACTTGCAATTCAAACATTCCATGGATGGGGAAGGTATCTTCTGTGAGGCATCATGGGTTGTGACCGAGACAAGAATTACTCACCGTGGAACAGTTTTCTGCCTATGCACACATTTGTGCAGAGAATGAACCTCCAACTTGCGACTTACTTTATACAGAAATACATGCAATTTAAGAGGCTTCCTATTGGACATAATCGCATATTCCATAAATTGGGTTGTGAATTAAACAAGTATTGTTTACAGGGGATCAGTTTTCTGCATGGGTGAACTTTTGGGGCAGAGAATAGACCTCCAACATGTGACTTACTGTATACAATAATTCATTTCATATCAAGGAGGAAAAAAAGGTTTCCTATTGAACATAATGGAGCATTCCATGATTTGTGTTGTGAATGGTACAGCTCTTTTGGTGGTTGTGCAGAATTGTGCAACAGGACATGTTAGGCAGATGGTGATGTTACAGCACCTCAGGTTTCTACAACAATGACTCATAATACATGTGTTCCCAAGAGGAAAATGGAAGCTTCTTTTATTAAAAAAAAACACCATTGAGCTTCCTTTGATTTTGGATGTGCATGAAGAAAGAGTTTAGTAAGTTATGTAGCTTTACAGTGTGTGTGTATTCCCAACAAATGTGACTTTCTTTTCAGTGCCTGTGATATCAAGGTATGTCTTTCTGTAAGTATGCATGCAAGGATGGGTATTTGGGGTGAACTGTGACGTACATAATGACTGCAAGATGATGCTTTGTTGATGTAAATAAATAGTTCATCAAACAAGAAGAATTGTTGTCCTCATTATGATAGTGTTGAAATGAATACAACACTGTGGTATTGCATTAATGTCATTTTTGCCCTGTGTTTTTGTGATTCACTTTGCTTGGAGTTGATGTTTCAGAAAAAATTAAGGTGCTAGAGTCCCCAACTTCTAAGGAGAGGGAGAAAACTGTATATGGCTAAACAGCTAATCTCTTAAGGAATGTAAAGGTTTTTAAAGGCAATGCATGTGCACATGTGTGTGTACTCAAGCACGTGCTTGCACACACACATTCACACACACTCACCAAAAACCTTCTCCATAGTATGGGCTGTTGTAGCCACACAAAACTACCCACAGCAAATATTCATAATCATCTGACAGCTTGTAGTGGTTGCTTTGAGCTTGAAGAGGTGCCACAACAAAACTTGGCCTACTACCCAAAACTGTAATTAAAATCTTGACAAAGTAACTTTAATGCAGAAATAGGAATACGCACTCTCATATTCTTTAATGTTCTTTGGGTAATTAACACTAAAAGCTCAAGCAAGAACAAAAAAAGGGCAAAAACTTGTGGGACTGATGTGTAGAAGGTTGAGGGCATCTGAATTGGACAGTTTTCTTTCCTGTCAATCTGCTAAAGTCTTGGGAGAGGCTAACGCTCTATATACTAGTTGGAGGAACTAAAGAGTTTTACAATCCTTTTTTTCTGGGAACTCGATTTTTGACTCGCATGCGAAGCAAAAGTGAGTCTATGTACTCACCCTTTTCGTCCGTCCTGGCGTCCGTACAAACTTTAACGTTGGGTTTTTCTCGGACACTATTAAATCTATCAACACCCAATTTGGCATGATGGTGTATGATGACAAGGCGTACAAAAACATACATAGTGACTTGACCTTGCTTCAAGGTCAAGGTCGCAGGGGCCGTCTAAAAAACAGCCATTTTTTACATTTTCCCAATTTTTGACTGAAGTTTTTGAGATTGGATACCTGACCTATATATGGTTTATAGGGCAAAGTAATCCCTATCTTTTGATACCAGTTTGATTGACCTTGCTTCAAGGTCAAGGTCACAGGAGCTCTTTAAAGTTGGATTGTATACATATTTTTTGAAGTGACCTTGACCCTGAACTATGTAAGATTACTCTTCCAAACTTTATAACATTGTAGTACACATGTTATACTTTCATACTAGGTCACCCGGGTCGTCCGTCCGGGCGTCTGGGCGTCCTGTAATCCTTAAAAAACTTTAACGTTGGATTTTTCTCGGAGACTATTAAGTCTATCAACACCCAATTTGGCATGATGGTGTAGGATGACAAGGCCTCACAAAAAATACATAGTGACTTGACCTTGCTTCAAGGTCAAGGTCACAGGAGCTCTTTAAATTTGGATTGTATACATATTTTGAAGTGATCTTGACCCTGAACTATGGAGGATAACTCTTCCAAACTTCATAACATTGTAGTACACATGTTATACTTTCATCATGAGACACATTTGGTCACATATCATCAAGGTCAAGGTCACCGTTTGTCAGGGCGTACTGTAATCCATAAAAAAACTTTAACGTTGGATTTTTCTCGGAGACTATTAAGTCTATCAACACCCACTTTGGCATGATAGTGTAGGATGACAAGGCGTACAAAAACATACATAGTGACTTGACCTTGCTTCAAGGTCAAGGTCACAGGAGCTCTTTAAAGTTGGATTGTATACATATTTTGAAGTGACCTTGGCCCTGAACTATGGAAGATAACTATTCCAAACTTCATAACATTGTAGTACACATGTTATACTTTCATCATGAGACACATTTGGTCACATATCGTCAAGGTCACTTTGACCCTTATGAAATGTGACCAAAATGGGGTAGTGAACCACTAAAAGTGACCATATCTCATGGTAGAAAGTGCCAATAAGCACCATTGTGCTTCCTATATCTTGAATTAACAGCTTTGTGTTGCATGACCTTGACCTTGGGTCAAGGTCACATGTATTTTGGTAGGGAAAATGTGTAAAGCAGTTCTTAGTGTATGATGTCATTGCTAGGTTTAGTTGTTTGACCTTGAAGGTCACCTGAAGGTCAAGATCATGTAAAGGTCAAGGTCAAGCATGTGAGTAGTATGGGCTTTGCCCTTCTTGTTTACTTTTAAGTTTTGCTGTTTAGTACCAACTAGAAGTGTATCAAACAGATGAATGACAAATAGATATACTACACATGTATGCATGCGTGTTTGTACAAGTGTATTTGTGAGTGTATGTATGTGTGTGTGTGTTCATGCATGTCTGTTGATATTGACATCTTCCTTGCTTCTCAGGACATTTGTGGAAAAAGGGAATGCAAAAGTTTTTGAAGTTTGGCTTTTACCGTGCAGTTACCTTAACCCTGTAGTCATCAGTGGCGTTTATAATCCATATTTCCCATTTAATTGTTATTTGATACATCAGCCCACACACTTGCAAAGTTAACTTTGACTCAAACAGCTTTGAAAAGTGATTATTTCCAGGCAAAGATGTATTTTCCCTAGAATATACCTACTCCCTGGTAAAGTCTCAAAACTGAAATCACATACATGTTAATATTTCACTTGAATTTGAGTAAAATATTACCAAAGCTCTTTTTCTTTTGGTACCATATTTTAATGTAATAATGATACAAATTCATACTTCACATTAAAGAACAATCAGCAATGTAATTTATCACAGAATTTGAAAAACAATTGTCTTTCTCAGAGATAAAATAATTTGTATGCAATGATATGAAAGTGTATTCTAGAATTAAAATATGACATCTGAAAAAATCACTGTCATCGTACAAATACATCAAGTGCATTTCAATGCATCCTTGTTTATAATATGAACATTTCACAAATAAGCATGCACATCAGTTCCCGTCAAACTGACAATGAAATTATTCATCACCGAGCAATACTTTCAAAATAAATCACAGGTGACTATTCACATTCTAAATATGGGCATGGTTTTCATTTTTAGTGTGCTGCATCCAAACATCCCATGACGTGTAAATTTTGTAAGCCATGTTGGTTTGTTGTGGCACTTGAGCTGGACCTCAATTCCCTTTCAAGGGTCATTGGGAAGCATAGATGGATGGAAAAGTATCTTGATCCGGTCCCAACTGCCCCCACATAGCCCCTTCCGCTGCTTGGGCGTCACCACCAGCTGAGCTACTGGAGCAGGCCCTGGCTGAGCTACTGGAGCAGGACCCTGGCTGAGCTACTGGAGCAGGCCCTGGCTGAGCTACTGGAGCAGGCCCCTGGCTGAGCTACTGGAGCAGGCCCTGGCTGAGCTACTGGAGCAGGCCCCTGGCTGAGCTACTGGAGCAGGCCCCTGGCTGAGCTACTGGAGCAGGCCCTGGCTGAGCTACTGGAGCAGGCCCCTGGCTGAGCTACTGGAGCAGGCCCCTGGCTGAGCTACTGGAGCAGGCCCCTGGATGAGCTACTGGAGCAGGCCCCTGGCTGAGCTACTGGAGCAGGCCCTGGCTGAGCTACTGGAGCAGGCCCCTGGCTGAGCTACTGGAGCAGGCCCCTGGCTGAGCTACTGGAGCAGGACCCTGGCTGAGCTACTGGAGCAGGCCCCTGGCTGAGCTACTGGAGCAGGCCCTGGCTGAGCTACTGGAGCAGGCCCCTGGCTGAGCTACTGGAGCAGGCCCCTGGCTGAGCTACTGGAGCAGGCCCATGGCTGAGCTACTGGAGCAGGCCCTGGCTGAGCTACTGGAGCAGGCCCTGGCTGAGCTACTGGAGCAGGCCCCTGGCTGAGCTACTGGAGCAGGCCCCTGGCTGAGCTACTGGAGCAGGCCCCTGGCATGAGCTACTGGAGCAGGCCCCTGGCTGAGCTACTGGAGCAGGCCCCTGGCTGAGCTACTGGAGCAGGCCCTGGCTGAGCTACTGGAGCAGGCCCCTGGCTGAGCTACTGGAGCAGGCCCTGGCTGAGCTACTGGAGCAGGCCCCTGGCTGAGCTACTGGAGCAGGCCCCTGGCTGAGCTACTGGAGCAGGCCCCTGACTGAAACTTACTGGAGCAGGCCACCTGGCTGAGCTACGGGAGCAGGCCACCGAAACACCAAGCAGCCAGGGGTTCCAGCTGCATGAGAGGGGGCATTGAGCCAAGTTCCATGGCCATATACATGCTACCTGCCTCGCATATACTCATGACTGGGTACAGGCACAGACAGAGGATGAACATTTATAGGGTTAAAAATGTACAGACTTTCCGGCTGGACGCATTCACTGCATGGCCGAATCGTCCACTCAAAAGGGTCAGCTTGGATTATGCTCTCTTTCTGCCCTCAAAAATGAAGTGAACTGTAGAGTAGAATAATGCCTTTAAGTGGACGTTTTCCAAAGTTCAAGAATAAAGCACATGAGCTTTGATTTGATATGCTTGTCAATAGTCATCCATAATGAGAAAAATAGAAATAATATGAATAATAAAAACCGCTGGCGCTGAACCTCCAGGTTTTGGAGAAGAAAAAAAGAAGATCGGGTTCGAACCCGCAGCCTCCGAGAAAAGAGGAGGAAAAAACGCACACACACACAAACACAAAAAACCAGGTGGGTTCGAACCCACAACCCCTCGAAAAAAAGTTTCAGTGCAGAATCGAACCTGGTCATGCATGACCAAGAGCCCAATGCTCTACCAACTGTGCCATTGTAAACTTGTAGGTATGTGAAGCATTTATAACGACCTTGTCATAAACCCTCGTGGTTCGTATTTTGCACTGTAAATTGTAGAAAAATGGATGATAGCATGAACTGTTTGGTATTTCATACGGATCTAACCCATCAACGTCAATATTCTTTTCGTAGTATCGCATTTTGGCGCCGCTGGTAGAGGTTCAACATATATCGAAGCGTTTTGCTGAAGTAGGAAAGATAACTCGGTTTGACTCGATGTCATTACGCTGAAATGGTCGTTGTCCCCAACATTTCCGGGTCAGGGATTGATTAAATCATCATATTTTTGTGACACTGAGACCAGACCATCAAAACAATTAGCACTAGGCCTTGAATCAAATCGT